>CM032667.1:58919067-59112795 GCA_019095985.1 Streblospio benedicti
TATGCTATCTAGTGAAAAGCTAAATAATTGATCAAATCATATCATATATCATATCATATCCTTGAATGTGTCATCTGTTAGAATACATATAATTGATCATGACCATGATGATGGCATGGGAAGTAGAGGAAGGAGAGGGTGGCTCTTAGTCCACTTGGAGGGGGAAAGAGGGGCCTGTTAGTCAGCTAGGAGGGGGCTGTTAGTTGGCTTGGAGGGTGAAAGAGAGGACTGTTAGTTGGCTAGGAGGGTGAAAGAGTTAGTCAGATAGATGGGGGAAGAGGGGCCTGTTAGTCAGCTAAGAGGGGGAAAGAGGGGCATGTTAGTCAGATAAGATGGGGGGAAGAGGGGCCTGTTAGTCAGCTAGAATGGGGAAAGAGGGGGATGTTAGTCAGCTAGGATGGTGAAAGAGGGGCCTGTTTAGTAGGAGCTAGGAGGGGAAAAGGTGGCCTGTTAGTCAGCTAGGGGGCCTGGGTCAAAGAGGGGGCTGTTAGTCAGCTAGGGGGAAAGCGGGGGGCTGTTAGTCAGCTAGAGGGGGGAAAGGTGGGCCTGTTAGTCCGCTAGAGGGGGAAAGAGGGCTTTTTTATCAACTAGGACAGGGAAAGAGGAGCTGTTAGTCAGCTAGGAGGGGGAAAGCGGGGGCTGTTAGTCCGCTAGGAGGGGGAAAGAGGGGGCTTTTTATCAACTAGGACAGGGAAAGAGGAACTGTTAGTCAGCTAGGAGGGGGAAAGTGGGGGCTGTTAGTCAGCTAGGAGGGGGAAAGAGGGAGCTGTTAGTCCGCTAGGAGGGGGAAAGGGGGGCCTGTTAGTCCGCTAGGAGGCGGAAAGAGGGGGCTTTTTATCAACTAGGATAGGGAAAGAGGAGCTGTTAGTCAGCTAGGAGGGGGAAAGATGAGCTGTTAATCAGCTATTTTCTTCTGAATTGGCCATATAACTGTATACCTGTTTGATGTTAATCATATCTGTGCATATTGCTTCATTGGCTATTTCTTATGTAAGAATTTCGTACAACTTTGGCTCTGTTGAACTGACTATACACATGTCTACTGATTTTAGTTTCTCCTGAATCATCTCCAATTGTGTGACGCATGCTTTCCTTTCAATGTTTGCTATTAGTACGATCACGTGTAGCAAACCACAGGGGAATCTGGTGAAGACTATTGAGATGTAACTCCCAGTTACCCTTTCAATTTTCTCAAATAACGTCTCTAAGAAGAGCTACTATGCTAACAAAACAAGATGAGCAAACGTTTGCGGAACGTATGAATTTCCCACAGGGCTGGGGGGTCGCCAAAGACATGTGCCTGCCCATTCTCCACCAAAAATGTTAATTGATGTGAAAAAATTACGATAACGGTATTGTAATGTCCATGATTTGAGTGTTAAGCTTCCGTATATTCCTTGCAGTGTTTTAAATTATTCTGTATTTTTTGCAAGTTATATACTGTTCTTCACCAATATACTGTTCTGCCACCATTTTGTGCACCTATTTGGTTCACCTATCATGTCATGGTGCACTTCACATTAAATATTGCGCACATGTCTCAATGTCTCAATGTCTCCGACAGATGAGCTAAAAAGATCTGAACAAAAGAGCGCCCTGGTAGCATGCCTGAGAGTTGACACTTTCATAAAAGTTGTATCACTTGCGTTATGAACAGTCGACAAATGGCATCATTTCAAGATCAACCAAAAAGGAAAATATTTTTCAAATAAAGGATTATCATTGTAACAATAAGTTACCAATCAAGAATTCAAATATTGGATCTTATTTAAACCGATTATGAAGTCAGGCACAAAAGGATATTTCTTGGATGACGATAATCGATGTTGTTTGTGTGTATTGTCGCCCAGCATGACTCGATGTTGAAATTTGACAGCTGATACATATGAGGAACAACTTACAGCTACATAGTAACTTGCTACTAAATCAAATGTACAGTGATCAGACTGATTACTCAAAGCGATCAAATTATTACAAGCTAAGAAAAAGCAAATTGTAGCAGCATTTCTGTCTCGGTGCATGAACCCCACGAACCCCCCTGCTTGTGCCCTTGTTCTGATGATGTAAGGTAGTTCATGTTTATAAATTCTATCTGTTTGAAAAGTAATGTCCAGTTTAGTACCAAATTTAATTTTACTGTATAAATAATTTCCTGAGAATTCTCTAATGGTAAAATTTTATCCAACTTAACTGATACTAAAGTATTCAAAACTTGGAAAATTTAATTATTCTATGTTTGCTAAATATGGGTCATATATATTCCTGTGAATGTACGCTACAGTACAATGTATTCATGTTGTCTTGGTATTAACGATTTTCTTTTAAGGGGGAATCCTGATATGTATTAGCTGAGTCTATGTTGACAGTACCTAAATATGGACATTAATGCTTGTGGTTGTTTACACTTACACACTTACAAATACTACGATTTTACACAATGCTTTGCAAAATTCGCATGTAGGTCCAGATCTAATATCAACATTTTTGTAAATGTAAATGTAAATGTGGTGGTTTATAGTCATGATTCTAGTGCTCTCACGACTTTACATTCACACCAGGCCATTGGCATCCTTATCACGCTATATCTTTCTCAACTCCCCGGGGAGCATACAGCACAATTGCTGCCGTAGCGGCGCAGACGTGCTAATCATTCACATTTGCATTCACTCGCCTGACCTGTACCTATTTAACGTGTAGGTACCACAGAGCAGTGTGCAACCTGTTAGAGGTAAGTTTGCTCAACACTTACCACCAGACCCGACCGGGAATCATACCCACGACCTTCTGGTTACGAGTCCAACTCCCTATCCATTCGGCCACGGATGTACACATTTTTCCACTTCACATTTCATTTAACAGTCATTTTTCACTTCACACTTTAAGAAAGTCATTAATATTGTCTTTCTTGTTGTCAGGTGATGGTGGAGGCAAGACCTCTCAGCTGAGTCACTTCATTGATGATGATAATGCTGACGATGTTAACATGGAAACAGAGCTTCAAGGTCGTGACCTCATCACACCGATCAACTCTTGCCGAGATCCAGGATTCGATATTCAGACAAGCTTACGGTCAGCAGTATTGAAAATGAATTGTTGTTCTTGCCTATATATTTAATCTAAAGATTATGCTTATATCCAAAACAGCTTTGGCTTTTAACATAATAGAATCCATACTACCCGTAATGATTATTTCAGTATAGCATCACATTTAAGCATTACATCACTCCTATTATTATATGATAACTGGATTATGTACCATGAAAACAGACGTTTCATATGGCATCCGCCCTATTTCTTCAGTGTTGTGACGTATGAGGTAATGTACTATAATGACGTAACCCCAAGATGGGCGGGTTACTAGGGTGCTGCTCTGTCAGGGCTGGGTCCCACACTGTAGAGAGTTGCACCCCTGAGTCCCCTTTTCTGTTTAAGAAAGGTTGATAAAGTCTCTTGGGATTCTTGTGATTACGTCATTATAGTACATTACATCATACGTCACAATACTGAAGAAATAACGCAGATGACATATATAATGTCTGTTTTCATGGTACATAATCCAGTTGTATAGATTAAATATTATATAAATGGTGCCAGCTGTTGGGGGAGGTACGCCGAAATGTCAGCCCTCAGGAACAATGTTGCCCGACGCGAAGCGTCAGGCAACATTGTTCCTTTGGGGCGACATTTCGGCGTACCTCCCCCAACAGTGGGCACCATTTATTATATCGCATTTACCTCATTCAGTAGTAGCAGTGTCCATCTCAAACAGAATGAGCCGTTAATGATGACATAATTGCCTCATATTTTTTACTCAGTGTTAACTCAAATTCACAAAGCAGTTGACGAAAATTGTAATTACACGCTTCTTAGAATAGTAAGTGACTGACGTACACAGGCGTACAGAGAACGTACAAATAATAACGTGAAACGTACATTTCTGCAATAACTAACGCACTGCACACTACGTAATTTTCAAACTACTATGTAAACAGCAGGAGGGAGATCGATCATGATCTACCTCCCTCTAGCCAGGGAGATAGATCAGATTGTCACATTTTTCTCAGCCAATCAGATTTCTCCATTTTTCTTCATCATGCGATATTATATAATATGTGAGTATTAACAACAATGTTGCCCTCCGCTTCGCGTCGGGCAACATTGTTCCTTCGGGCGACCATTTCGGCGTACCTCCCCCAACAGCGGGCACCATTTATATAATATGTATTAACCTGGATGTCTAATCTTCACATTATTATCACTCCTATTAGTTTAGCAAAACATAAAATCTCAACCTTTTAAATAATTCACCATGTTGTTTTGTGGTTAAAGGTGCAAACTAGGGATGGGGGAAAACTTTGAAGTTTTGTTCGTCTACCCTTACCTTCGAAGTTTATTTCCAAGACTGAACCTTCGGCATAACATTAATTTATTGCTAAGCTCGAGAACATGTCTGTTGTAAAATTCCGTACTGTAAAGATCACCACTGTAATTACGAGACGCAAGTTAGCAGAGCAACCGAATTTCGGTGAAGACATGACAAAGAGAACAATCGATCAAAGAGAAGCCGGCAACCAACATAGGATTCTTGGCGGTCAGCTTCTGTCTCGGTAGTTAGGGTGAGAAATACTCACATTGTTTGATTGTTTACAGAGTCAATGACTGCTTGATTGTTTGTCTGCTTTTATTGTTATATTTGTATCCACTTGGATTGTCTGAATTGGTTGGTTGGGGATGTCCCCAGGAATAGTAACAACTAGTCATCGGGAACGCCAAAAATCTCCCCCCATATGTGGTAATCCAAACACGGAATAATACCAGTCTTACAATATGGTGCCGTAGGTGAAATCTTTGCCAAAAATAAGCAAGATTTGTATAATATTTAATCTGCAGAAACAGGGGGGTGCGCTTAATGGGGCAAGTGCGCTTATAAGAACGAATACGGTATGTCCTATAAACACCAAAAACGTCCTGTCTTGTCTTGGGTTCATTCTTGGAGTGATCAGAAAGTTTGGGGCATAACATTGAGTAGTTTTCTTCAAATCTTCGGACATAGGTTAATGCATGTCGAAAAAACAGATAGCTAAAGCTAGTGCTGGGACTAAATAGAGCACAAATGTACTATTAATTATTTTTCCATCACAAGATGAATTATTTGTGAAAATAGAACTGTAAAATCACGATATTAAAATCACACTGATCTTCTATTTGATGTTAATTATAAACTTGTTCATAAACAAAATCTAATACCCCACTTCACTTAATTCTCAGTGTATATTATTTTTTATTTAGAGAGTCAGATTTGATGGACGACTTTGAGGAAATGGAGGCTCAAATAGTTGACGAAGCGGATGTGAAGGCACTTCGGTAGCTAGTCTCAAAACAGGCCATTTATTATCAACAGCTAGTTTCTAGGATAAACACATTAATTTATAACTCTTTGGATGGACCAATTATGTCTTGGGTGGAATAAATGCGAATGTATTTTGTGCTGCGACATTGCTATATGCGGATTGACTGTAGCACGGTATGAATGAGCTTTTGCCAAGCATGACAAGCTCGGGCGTGATAGACTTTAATGTGTGCATTATTTTTTTAATTACTTCCTAGTACAAAGTTTGATTTTACTCAATATAGCTCGAATCCAACAACAATGTTCATTCAATTTGTATAAAGTGTCTGTTTTTTATGTTTTTTCTATTGTCATTGCATTTTTTTGTTTTGTTTTTATCTATGGTATTCCATTCTTTATCAGGTTTCTTTGGATGTTTCTATCTTTGAAGAATAAGCAAAATGACATGTACTGGTCAATACATCATACCATATATGACCATCCAAATGCCACACTTTTAGGATGAAAAATTGTCAATGTTTGGGATGTGCTTTGTGTATTTAGGGAGTGTTCATAAAGTATTGGGGGAGGGGGTGTCATTCTTAAGACTCGATGGTTGAAACTTTTCTGGTCCTCCCCCTTGGCATAGGTGAACCTTTTCTGGTTCTTCCCCTGCCTCCCCCCACCCCCCACTCCCCACCCCCTTGTTTAAGTCATGCCATTAAGAAGACCTGGGTCTTTTATAAACTCTGATGCCCTGTCCACGACGGTACCGCTACATGCAATGGTATACGACACGACGGTCGTAGTGCGTCATATAGAAAAATTGTAAAAATTTCTGGTTACTGGGCCTTTCCACACCACTACGACGATTAGTCGTAAGCCTGCCACGATCCTGGAGATTATTCCATAAACTAAACCGCTAGATACAGTTTTTAATTTATTGATTACAGCACACGCATTTTGTCAATAAATATAATACAAAAGTTACATTAACATACAATTCCATGATGTAAACAAGGCTACAGCGGTTTGTCGCGTCATAGGGGTGTTCACACCAACGTAACAAATCATAACTACATACAATGACATCATGTGACCATGACTGGACAAGCTCAGTCATAGCGACGGCTTACATTGATTGAATTGTAGTCGTGAGAGAGCTAACACCCAGATTTTGCTTGACGCAACGTAACAGCGTATACTGTCGCATATAATCGTAACAGTATGGACGGGCCTTTGCAACTAGCATTGTTTACAGTCTTCTAGCATATTGATTTTTGTGCATGTAAAATCTTGTTCCATGTTGAAAAAAATTTGATTCAAACTGTGGTCAAGGTGTTGCCTTTACTAGTCAAACATTGATAAAGACAACAGTAGTAGATACAAGAGAATAAATAATGGATGCAGAATCTGTCATTCTAACATGCGCATTAAGATGACGTCAGAAAGATGGGCATGGTCTAAAAAATGCGGATCCGAATTATGGCTGCTAGACCTTTGGTAAAAAAAATGGTTCGCTCACTGCCATAAAAACTTTTCTGGTCCTCCCCCTTGTCATAGGCGAAACTTTTCTGGTCCTCCCCCCAATTTTACTGACCCTCCCTCCCCAGTACTTTATAAAGACTACCTTATATTGGAATTCAATGGTGTAGAATTTTATATGGTCCAAATCAGTGTTTGGGCCATTATATGGGAGGCCTTTGGATGGGAGCATACAGTTTTTTGTCATAATTCAATTTATTTAGGAGTATATTGGTTAATGTATTGGTTACTTATTGTAATGGTGCTTGATGATGTTATTAATCCCTGTTATATGATTCTAGTATTGTCATTGGCAAATTTTGTGTATACTTACAACGAAACAATTTTGTAAAATTGTACAGCTTTTCTTGTGATATTTTACCTTTGTTATTGGAAAAATTCAATGGCAATGAAGACTTATAATAGATTAGGTCTTCTTGTGGCTAGTAGCCAGTATGTTATGTTGGTACCTCAAGGTTGGTACCAACAAGAACTCGGTGAAAGTTGGACACATGTTATAACATTCACTGTCAAATTGAAAGAATATGAATGAATTTTTGGGAATATACTCATTCCCTTGACAGATTGCAGAAAGTTAGATTTTAAAAAGTTGTTATGGAAACTTGAATGAATAAGTGAAATTAGTATGATAGTCGGACTTGGGGTCAATTGTAATTGTAATTGGCGTAATTTTAATTAATTACACTTTTCCGCATAATTGTAATTGTAATGGCAGTCTCTGTGACCCGTTAAAACGACGTTTTTTCATTCCGCCGCCGGGCGGTGCTGCAGTCGTCAGGGGTACGATGTCAAAACAGCGCCTCAACACTCGTGTATATTAGTCATTTTGAAGATGGTGTTATTGTGCTCTATGTTCATAATCATGTTTTGTGACACACACAGAAATGTTCGTATACTTCTCTAGTTTTCATATATGATACTCACATTTTATTTGGAATTGTATTTAATGAGCTTTGTCCAGATTTCCAAGTTGTGTTTTTGCCTCAAGCTCAAGCCAGAGCCGATTTTGACAGTCAGTGTGTTTGACAAGATTATCAATAAATGTTGCTTGTCCTTTCTAACTGTATACGATGCGTATGTTATACTTGATATATACATGTCTTTCACGTATATATTCCATTGATAAAATCCATATTTTGCTACAATTTCAATGTATAAAACACTCCATTTGTATTATATGTACAAGTCTAAGTACTCTATTTTTTCAAATGTCGAACGTAATAATAATGCATCTGTGTTATAAATCTAGCTAAAAGCTGCACTGGCAGGTGTGATAAGTATGTACTTAAACTAAATTATTCGAATTATGACACGTATTTGAGAAACAATGCTCAGATGCATAGATACTTAAGGGCTTTGTTATTGATACACGACGGTTTGGAATAACATGGATGACTATTTCTTACAGAAAATGCACCTCAAATGTCGGACTTTCTGGGTCGGTTCCTGTTCAATTATAAGGCGAGTTGCGCAACGTCTACCCCTGACGATTGCAGCGCTGCCGGTGGCAGAGGCGGAACTACGGTTTCACGGAGTTTGCCATTGACCTTTTCAAAAATGGTAATTGTAGTTGTATTTGTAATTGACTCTTCTATGTACATGTATGTTGTAATTGTAATTGATTGTAATTATAATTGCTTTGTAATTGAATTTCAAGTGACTTAATTATTTACACAGCAATTTCAATCCATGATGATTAATTAAAATCCCCAGCTTTTCAATACAGGTAAACTTAATATCTATGCCAACCAGTCATCATGTATGTACATGTTTAGCAGTGCCACCAGGTGTATACTTGCGGTCTATTTATGTGGTCTATCAAATCTAATACCTCATTATAGCATGTATAGGCAGCATATCAACATGCATGATTGAATGATTGACTGCATGTAGCGATTGTTTACAGCCATGTTTGTCTAGTTAGTGTTTATATCTTTGTTTTATCTTTTCTCACAAGTGTTACAAGTATCTGTTTCAGCTAGACTATAAATTAACTTTGCATCATGATAATGGAATGTTAAATCATTTTTATGTGCTTCATTCGTGACCATTGTAAGTGAAAAATCATACCAATAGTAACAAATGTTGTTAATATTATTTAGCATCAAGCTGTAATTGAATTGTAATTGAATTCCCACTTATAATTATAATTGTAATTGATATTGAAAGTTGGTCTGTAATTGTAATTATAATTGAACCAAAACAACTGGCCGTAATTGTAATTATAATTGTAATTGACACTGAAAAGTAGTGTGTAATTGTAATTGAATTTCAAAATCGTAATTGACCCCAAGTCTGAATTGATAGTACTATGTTAATACTGTAATTTGCAGATTTTTTTTTTTAATTGTTCTATTTATTAAATTAATAAATCATCAATAAGTTTCTTTGTTGTACACACTTCTTATATACATTTCAAAGTTGATACAAAACATTTTAGGTATGTAAGCATAAGTACACAATCCAACATGAACGTTGGTAGGATTATTACTTTACTTTACTTCTAATTTTCAGAACATTCTACACAAGTGAATTTCTGAATTTTTCTTTGAAAAAAAAGAAAGAAAAAAGCATGGCACGGACATTTTATCAAATAAACGGGATAAACAATTATATTCAATGTGAATTTTAGTATCAAGATTTCAGAAGATAACATGAGGAGATCAAGCATTTAGTTACCTGATTTCATAATTTGTATATGTCTACTTACACATCTGAATACAATGCATAAACCACATATAACCTTAAACCAGTACATTTACATTTACATTTATACAGTCTAAACTTACTTACTTATTCAAGATGGCCGCCAAATGATTGCATAATTTCATGATTATTGAGTCTTATGATCAGAAAGTACATACAAGTGCATACAGCATATCACTATATATGGTTTTGCAAGCAAGGAAGCCTTTAAAATGATTATAAACACATAAATTGCATCCTTACTTAATTTCTTCAAGCTGGCCGCCAGCAAACTATAGTGGTATATATGCGACCAATATTTGTTTATATAACAGTTTATTTGCAAATCTGTTCAAAAAGTCAAAATTGTTTTACAGTAAAGGAATCAATTCAAAATATAACAATTAAATAAAACATAGTAAATAGAAAATACTTGCATACATAATCTGGTAACAGGCATGATTGTTGAAATTCTATTGTAATTCTGTATGAGACAAGCTGTTATTTAACTGTTTGGTATTTGGCCATCCATTCAACATGAGAAATAAGACAAAGTTGACCTCTCTTTCAATATTTGCTATTATATGAAATACAATTGTGCACAAAAAAAATAATTTGCCAATTCGTTTTATTAATCACAATTTGTTACATAAATTTGAAGAAGTTTCTCATCATGCAGATGTCACAGCACTTGTGGTAAATGATCACTTCCGGTCTGTAACAGAACAAGCAAAGCATTTAGTCTTAAATATGTGAATGTATGGAATTTTTTCATAGCAGTTTAAGTAAATACCTGTAATTTAGAAATATTCAAAGTTAATTATGTCATCTTTATTCACATGAGAGAGACACAGAAAGAGAGAGTGGAAGAGACAGTCTCTCACTGTCTTGAATATAACTGCATAACTATAACCATAGTTAACATTCAACACAAACATTATACATGACTGTATTAACTATGTAACAAAAGGAATTTTCACCACCATAAAAGTCCTGCAACAATACTACGAATCATTACTATTCATCATATCCTGTACTGTCTATTCTCTCCAATAAAACAAATTTACAAATCACGCATTACAACACAAAAACACTTTAATTCATATTTTTCTACTTGGTTCAGAAGTGCTGAACATTTGCACTTTGACCAGCCAATCACTCACACCAATTTTGATGCATTTACATATACTATCACATTCCTAATAACAGTGCAGAGTGGAATAACAGTGCAGGGCGGTAAACCAGGTTGTATTGTGAAGTATAATAGTAGTCTATAGGGAATAATGGATCGTTTTTAAAATAGCTATTTGGCAAGTAGAGAATAAAAAATGGGAAGTCAAAATTTATTGTTCAATATTTACAATCGACAAAATCAACAGGAATCAGTAATCTATGCAGGAATTCAGGGCTTTGATTTTTGTTAAGTTATAAGTATTGACTCATTATATTGAGGCGATGGCTTTACAATAACTGTGCAGGCTGAAAAATCAAGAAAAAATAAATAACTATGCAGGGTGGAATAAAAGCATGCAGGGCGGAAAAATAGTTCAAAATAAATAACCATGCATACACCGTTATTAGGAATGTGATAGTACATGCGTGGCTTTTATTTTGTCTCTCTCAGGAGGTAAGAGTGTCGTGGGTATTCATTGGTGTGCTTTGATCAGGTAGTGTATAGGTATGTCACCACCAGGATTCAGTTGTTGACTAAAGTTATGGTGTAAATGTCACACACCAGGTTAAGCTGCTAACAGTTAAGTTGTCATTATCAAATAGAACATGTTGTGTATATGTAACACATGTACACCAGTAGCCGCTCCAGAATGTAGGAGAAATCATCACACGGCATAGACATAGTACTACTTAAACAGGGAGCATGGCCAACCCTAACAATGGGCAACCCACACGAAAGTAAAGAAGCTTTGGAGACCCATATAGACAAATTAAGACTAACTGATTCGGCTGTTTCATCAGAAATAATCATACTCAATGTATATGAAGTTTAATATTCATGTTCATCTCTCACCAATCTACCAACATCAAAGTTAATTCTACTGCTGTCCCCGAATAGGAATAGGATAAGGGTTTCTTCTCAACGTTTAATGGTAGCACTAATCAATTGGTTGTGCTACATGGAATAAATGAATATATCAACAACAACTCATATAACTACATCGATTTCTGAGAGTGAGAGGACTGTAGGCCCTAGGAATTCACTTAGCCTACTTTATCAGACATGCATTTAATGGATTATATAATTGATTAGTAAGTTTATATCATACAGGTTAATTATTTCATTTACCTCATCTAAACCAAATAATTTATAACAGTAATAAAAGAGCAGACACACATACTTTGACAGTCCATCTCATCAGAGTTATCAACACAGTCGTCCCAACCATCACATCTGAAATCGTCTCGGACGCATTGCATCCCATCTGCACACTTCGAAAACCAATATGGACAGGCTAAAATGGGAAATAACATTTGTACGATTGGATTATATAAATCATCAATCAAAACCATCGCTGTCAATATCTGTAAGGTGGAAGAACACCTTCATTTGATTAGCATATATTCTAAAATGCTTCCAATTTAGTGTTAGAAATTCATTGGAAATCAAAGCAAAAAAAAACTGTAGGACTTTCACGTTCCATCTTTTTACAGAACTAGTCCAACTTATACATCAGAATCATTTGGCACTGCATATATAACAAATCCATATCATATTACCGGTAGTTATTTGTGTTGCACTTCTCACAACCAAGTCATTTGATTTTTTACTATACCATTACAGTTTGACAATACCAATAATGATAAAATTGTAATAACCATCATAAGGGGGTGTGTGAGTAGTTTCATATGTGTCATTAATGTTAAAGAATAGTGAGTAGTTTCATCAGTGTCGTTAATGTTAAAGAATAGCATTACTATATGGTAAGACACATGTTAACAAAACATGTATTGACAGACATAAATTCATTACATTACAGAACATTTCTCAGGATAATGTTCTGAACCCAAACTTACTGTAATTAAGGCAGTCCTCCTCGTCAGAACCATCCATACAATCGTCATGACCATTACATGTAGAATACACCTCGACGCATTGCAACCCATCTGCACACTTGAAACGACCATACGGACAGGCTAAATTGGGGTATATTATTAAGATGTTTATATTATATGAATCAACATTCAAAACCATCGCTGCCAATATTCGTGAGGTGGAAGAACACTCTCATTGGAACAGCATAGGCTGAAACCATTACACTTTAGTGTTAGAAATTGATTGGAAATCAGAGCCAATCTGTAGGACTTGAATAATCAGACAATCATCTGCCTTGATAGAAAGTTACCCTCTTTGCTGTAGGGTATCTACAAATTAGTAGAGTTGCCTGTCAAACATTCATGGTCCAAAAGAATGTCAAAAGCAAGCACTGTATCAAATTCTAAAATATATTTGGCACTGTATCTATGACACATCCATAATGCACTATTTGTACTATTTGTTTTTGCTGCACTTCTCACAACCAATTTATTTGATTTTAGTAGTTAATTGCAGTTTGACAATACCAATATTTGTCAAAATTGAAATAACCATCATAATCGGTGTATGAGTAGATTCATTTGTCACAGAATGTTAAAGAATAAGCATTTCTATATAATTCTATAGCTATAACAACAAAATGTGTATTAATTAACAGATGTGAATTCATCACATTACAGAACATTTCTCATGGTAACTTTCTGCACCCACACTTACTGTAACTTTGGCAGTCATCCTCATCAGAACCATCAGCACAGTCACCAGGTTTATGATTACATTTTAATTCTCCCGAGATGCAATCTCCATTTGCACACTCCCATTCAAATCCGTGACAGGCTGAAAACACCCAAAATGAAGAAAATAATTACCATTGTTTTATTAATGTACAACTAAGCTAATCAAACTAATTGCCAAAGTGTTTTTTTTCTGGATGTTTGTGGTTTTGGAGGAGTGGCTCCATTGAAATAACATTGTTTGCATATATGTTCACATGACAATTTTTCTTTAAACTAATTAAAAAGCGTGATTTTATTGTGGCCGAACAGGAGCGTCTCTTGGACTCTTTGTCAATGGTTTTGCTGCTAAAATTCTCACCCTCTTGCGCAGATTCCCTCTCGCCATCTCAACATCTCTAGACCGAGCAAGAATGTCTCTTGGTCTCTTTTATCTCATAGGTCTCTGGTAAAACTGGCCTCTTGCACCTTTTTTGCCCTCTTGCTAACTCAACGTCTCACTATCTCGCTGTATCACTATCTCGCCCTCTTGCTATCAATGGAAGCTTGTCAAAATGTTACGAAATCTGAACAAAATATAATCAGAGTTGAGACCACTGTATGTTGAATGCACTGATGTGGGCGTTACCCCTGCACCTGCAAGTTAATCAAAACACCGGCGGCGACAATGATGATGCCCGGCTGGCCATTTTGAAAAATGTCTAAAAACCTATTTCTGATAGGGTGATTTTGGCAAACTTTTTTCTTGGATACAGGGGCATCATATCTATTGAATAAAATCATAAAACAATTTCTTGCAATTTTCTGACAAAATAACTTAAAATGACTACTAATATCGGTATGTGTGATAATGATTTGATTTGCTATTCTTCAGGAACTAATGTTCCTAGGATAGCACATGGTGACTAATTGGCGACTATCATATCGACCACAATGTCACTCTTTGTTTCCATAATGGTTGTTGTTTGATCCTACTGTAAACACTGGTTCTGACTGGTTTGTCACCTTGTGTGACACTTTTCATTAGTGAACATCTCTTTTTTTTACCTGCAGATATTTTGATTTTCTTCTTCCAGTAGGGATTAAGTAATTAATAAAGAAATATGAATAAAAAGACTGGTGCCAAAAAGATAGAAGATATACCTGTTTCTAAAACAATGGTTTATATTATACATTTTGAAGATGCTATTATTGTTCTCTATACTCATAATTATGTATTATGCTACGCACAGAAATGTTTGCATACATCTCTAATTTTCATATATGAAACTCATTTTATTTGGAACTATGTTCAGGGGTTATGACAATAATATTTCCATCCCATAATTTGCCAAAATTGCATTTAACAGGCAAAGGTTTTCCCCAAAATTATCCATAGATATTGCTTTCCACTCTGAACTGTATGTACTGGTAATCCCTAGAATCTACATCATCCCTGATCTACACGAGGTCTTCTGTGTATTATTTCATTCCGTATATAATCCATTGATATGCTTGTTTGACCTAGATTTTGATTTAAAAAATACTTTTGGGAGGGAGACACACATTTGGCAAGCTAGCCTGCCTCTGAAGAGGTACATGTACAAATACCTAGTGGCTTCCCCTCCGCGTGTTGCCAAAGAGCATTACAAATTCTGGTGTTGACCAGGAATATGCGTAGTATCATAAAGACAAGATACTCGCAATCAGTGTTGAAAGTACTGCCCCTGCCACCTCCCTGAGTTCAAATGGTGCGTGCCTAACCCCTTTTATGTCCATTTAGATGGGATGGTAACTAGAAAGCTATCAAGAGGAATTAAAATTAGCCCATATACATATGGTGTTTTTTTTAAAAATGTGATTTGCCCAAGTTTATTCCTAGATTAATAGATGCACAATGGCAGACAAAGTTATAATTTACATTTGTACACTGAATGTGATAATATGCTGAAGAGGGTTTAAGTATGTATTTGAATTATTAAATGAGGAAAATAAATGATTATGGAAATATATTTCTTTTAGAAACTAGGATCATAATAATGCCACCAGTTACATGTCATATTGAAATCCGCTTGAAAATTAGAAAAATTACAAAAGTATTGCTCAATACTGCAATACTTTTCAAATGTAGTGCAATACTTTGCAATACTTTATTTGCATTTATAAAAAGTATTGCAACACAGTGTTGCGAGGTTTATTCTAGTGTTTTGCTTATGCTTTATATTACCTTCTCAGCTATGGTTCTAATATTGTTTTTTGTAATTATTTTATTATTTCTCATATGTTGAAGGAAAAGGAAAAAAAAAGAAACCACGCCAGTGTATTGCTGAGGATATTGTGTATTGCGGAGTATAAAGTGAACTTGTATATATATTGTCGAAGTATTATATTGTATTGACGGCCCGTAGGAAGCAAAATGAGATTGGTAAAGGCCATTATAAAGTTGTGGTCTATAATTATGGATTTTTATTTTTTCACAAATGATTGGTCAGGCCATGATTGAATTATTGCAATAACTTTTCCCCCCACAAATTATTGGTCAGGCCATGGCCCTACCGCCTTAGCCCTTCCTACGGGCCTGTATTGTGTTTACTAGTTCTTATGTGTCATTCACATCGTGTGTTTTCTGTTATGTTGGACATGCCTTCCTCTTGTTCATAAGTTGTGTCTCGAACTCTCAATATAGAATAAACTCTGTTACAAAAGTCATCTTCACCACCTGATTGACGCATAATGTCTTTAAGTGCCATTCCCAAGGCATATCTTTCAACACACCATTGTAAATATAATTAAAAAAAAGTGAAAATAACAAACTATTATCACAGTAATAATGAGTGATTATGAGTTTGTATCACTTTCGTATTTGTAATTTAGCATTGATGGACCAAATGATCCTATTTTACCATTAACAACATATCAGCGCATTGCACTGAGTCAATCCATATTTTGCCTACTCACTCACTGTGTCCACAACTCTATTTGGATGAGTTGCAACATGCTTCTACAATACTCACTGTAGTAGGATTATGATACCATGTTGGATATGGAAAGAAGTATTTAAACAGATATTTTACTTAATAAGCTCCTATTACATTGTACCGGGTAATTCTCATTTCTATTTTTGTTTATAGCCTACTATAAGTAATGCTGTGTGTGCAATTGTGTAGGAAAATTACGGTCACTGAGTCCCAATGTTTACATGGAGATGGACATAGACACCTACCCTGTAGGAAAGTGTGCATAGGGTAACATTTTCTATCATAACTAAAAATAGTACTGAATGATATGTTATTATTTGTTTTGGCCGCATATACATTGTAATTTTTATAATTCTATTTGGTTTACATAATAGTGAACACTTACATGGAAATGGAATTTTTACAGTCTGAGAGACTGACATTTCGAATATAACTAAATTGGAGATTTGTAACCATGATAAGAACAGCAAAATCCAACAATCTGTCATGTGTTGTACAAATTTTGAGCCTATTTTCGCCCAAACTTTTACTCGTATATGAAATCTTGCAGGAACTTTTTTAAGAACCAAGCAAGCAATTATAAAGATAAGTCTTGTTATTTTTTTATTTCTGAATTCCTTTCCTTTTTCAACGGAACAGTTCGAATCCAATCCATAACTCCAAAATAAAATTCTAAATAAGTCTCGCACAGCAAGACTTAAATGAACAACACACTGGTTGACATTAGTATAGAGGCCTCTCTCTAAGTCTATAGGGCTATATCACATAGCCTCTGCAGGGACTTGAACCCTGGACCACTGCCACTGTGGCACCTATCCATAAGTACCTAAAGCCGGCGCATTAGACCACCCGGCCACTTCAGTGTTGGAATGACACAGCTTTTAGTTGTGTCAGGATGGCTGTGATCTAGTGCGCCTGTCGCAGGAGCTTGGTGAATAGGTGTCAAAGTGGTAGACTAGTGGTCCAGGGTTTGAGTCCTGGCAAAGTGAAAAAAAATTACTTAGATTAAACATTTATTCCACAAATGCAGAGAAAAACACATACTGATTAGGTGTAGTTATGTTTACTGCTCATTGTATAAAGTAACAAGTATCTAGCTTGTTTGAACAAAAACAAACATAATATTGATATTTTAGCCATGGCATCGGCGATAGCGTTTATGCTGAAAAAGCGCTATGAGGCCATTGTGGAGAAGAATCACAGCACAAGTGCTAGAAGAAGAGAAAGAGAAAGGTGTGTCATTTCTACACATGAAATAATATCATATACAACAATCCAAAGGTCCATCTACATGTAAAGGACCACCCCAAAATTTGCAGTGAACTATTATTTATTTATTTAATCTAAACCATTGAAATTTGAAAGTAAATACATATTTCACCTCCTAAATTGAGAATTTTCAACTTAAAACGCCTTTAGGTTCTTTGGATGGTTGCGTACGGTAACTCCAAATACATTTCTTTTTGCCAATCCTATAAGATTGGAAGTATTTCACTGTACTCTATTCATCTCCATTCATGTCTCTTTTCGTATAGCAATTATCTTCTGTATATATATGATAGAATTCATAATGGCGAGTTTGCTGTGTCGGTGCTCACTCATTATCCAGTTGTAGCACCTTGGGGGCAAAACCCATCGCGACATACGGCAGCCGTACGGCAACTTTGTGCCGATTGCTCTAATGCATTTTACATAGGGTTAAACCCACTGAATTTCTGCAGTACGGCCACTCTCCCCGTAGAGTGGTAACGAGGTATTAACACGTATCGCTCATAAGTTCATCAAAAGTAGGTCACAGTACACCAACGTCAATTCAACTGTGGAGACTAATATAGTGAAAAAAAATTTGTAGTTTAATGACCATCGGTGAAATACTTTTCCCAGTACAGTGGTAACAATTGTTTTATTCGAATATTCGTAAATTTTTTCAAAAGTAGGCCAAAGTATTCAAACATCAAATCACGCGAGGAGAATGATGTAGTCATACAAAATGTCAAGTTTGGTGATGATAAGTCATAAACTGTTCCCAGGCGACAGATAAAACACAAATTCGTAATAATTTGTTTTAAAAACACGTCGTAACTTAATCAAAAGTATGACAAAGTACACCAAAATCTACTGGTCTGGAGGAGACTTGGATGCCTAAGAATTTAATTTCAAGCTGTGCGCTTGTGGTTCCAATCAGGGCTAGGTCTGGAGAGTAGTACAATGAAGCTAAATATGAAATTTAGTGATAATAGGTCAAATACTTCTCCCCGTAGAGTGGTAACGAGGTATTAACACGTATCGCTCATAAGTTCATCAAAAGTAGGTCACAGTACACCAACGTCAATTCAACTGTGGAGACTAATATAGTGAACAAAACAGTAAAGTTTAATGACCATCGGTGAAATACTTTCACCAGTACAGTGGTAACAATAGTTTCATTCAAATATTCCATAAATTTTTCAAAATTTAGGCCAAACTACTCAAACATCAAATCATGTGAGGAGAGTGATATAGACATACCAAATGTCAAGTTTGGTGATAAGTCATAAACTGTTCCCAGGAGACAGATAAACACAATTTTGTAATAATTTGTTTTTAAAATAAAGGTAGGCCAAAGTACACCAAAGCTCTGGAGAGTAGTACAATGAAGCTAAATATGAAGTTTGGTGACCATAGTTCATAGGTCAAATACTTCTCCCTGTAGAGTGGTAACAAGGTATTTTACGTAACGCTCATAAGTTCGTCAAAAGTAAGCCAAAACACAAACAAACATTTTTGAGAGGTAATTTTTTCCTCAAACAAGACATATAATCAATTTGCAAATCAATAGCTCAAGTAGTCTTTGAGTTATCAGCCTGTTTATTTCTGACTGCCGGAAAGCCAGCCAGAAGCAAAGCTAGAAATCTCCCTCTGGACTTCGTCCGTGAAGATTTAAAAAGAAACATTACTGATAATGGAAATTATCTAAATAATACTCACAATTTTAGTTATTTTCCTTTTTCTTCACTCACACGTGTACGACTTTTATCTATGAAGCTTTTCAACATTTTGTCTGCACCGTCTGCCGTTTCAGTCTTCACATCAGCATTGGCTTCTTTTTTTTATACGAAGCTCAAATGTACATGCTGCATGACGCCTCATCACTGACACTCTCCTTTTTATCAAGGATGGAATAATCAGGACTCTTTGTTGCCGCATCTTTCACAACAGAATCATCTGTCAACTCGTCTGCACTCATCGATATTTTGTCATGAGCAAGATTGTTCAAAGCTTTTAACAGCAAAATATAATTGGTGTCAATATTCATATAAAGAAATTGCAATGCTTTTGTTTTATCATGGAGTGCATTATGAGGCATGAATTCTAAAAAATTGTCGCCACATTGATTCAGAAAGTTCTGATTATCAGAGATGATGGTTTCCAATTCGACAGGATTGCTTCGCTCTCTAGATTTTCTTGGTCCCATCTTTTATGGTTTGTCAATGTCTACTAAAGCTGTAGAAAAAGATATCTGAAAGAGAATTCGTAGATTTGTAGGACATGAAGATCTCAAACTCTTCTAGTGCGAACTACTGAGAAGTGGTTGTTTCACTTAGGGAGCGACCATCATTGACTGTACAGGAGTGGGGGGGTCATTTGGTGTGTGTGTGGGGAGGGGGGGTGCTCAATTTTCTTTGGTCACAGAAGGGAGGGTGCTCAATTTTCATTCAAAATGACAGGGAGGGCACTCAATTCTCAAACTGAAAAGGTAATATTTTACGCACTTTGTCGCGAATTGATGCATTCCTGCAATATGAATGCTTTTGGGTTTAACTGTATTGTAATGTCCACAAGTCAAATAGATTTCTAAATATATATTCATTGACCATTGACAGTGAATGATTCATTGCAATACACTTTGAACATATTTTAGGGAATCTGGCCAATATCAAACTTAACAATATGAAAGTATGTCATTGTTCATATTTATCCGGTTGTGGGGGGACACTCAGTTTCTTAATGTTCATATGTGGAGGGCATTCAATTTCAACGTAGAGAGTTAGGGAGCGCGTTCAATTTTTTATCTCGTCGATACCAAATGACAGCCTCACCCCTGTACAATTAATGATGGTCGCTCCCTTATGAAACTACATTGCTGAAAGTAGTACTATTATTACTCTTAAAAATGAACTTTACTATTATCATTATAAAAATATTATGGACTCTCACCCAATTATTTTACCAAGCCATTTTTAATTCTGCACCCAGCAAGTTTTATGAAAATCTGTTTAGATTGAAGAAAGTTATGGGGGAAAAGGGAGTTGTTTTTTCAATATGGTATGAACTTTTTACTATGGTGTGAACTTTCAATATCATTTATTTATTTTTATTTTGTTTGTCAAAAGTCCATGTTTAATATAATTTGAAATGGAGAAATCTAACAAAACGCTAGTTATCATTTATTCATCTTTAATATCAATTAATGCAACATTATACTATTCACTTTTATTAACATTATAAAACGTACTTTGAAAATATATATGACAAAAATTGGCCAGATTAATAAATTAATGTTTCAAGTCGTGCAAACTGTCTCTTCCACTAACTCACTGTGCTGACACTATGATGGTAATGCGCGTTAGGATCATACGGGTGCCGTTGTGGATATTTCAAAGATGGTTAGATATTGCTTATTCATACTTTTTATTTGGCGATTGCAAATTAATTTTACCTACAATACCCAAGAAAAAAGTATATTGATAAAATATTCTATGTTAGAGTAGAATTTTTAGTGTATTACAAGCTGAAAATACTCATTTCATATAAACCAGTGATGAACATACCATAGAAATGTGAGTATTAGTCGATTTTTCGATTTTAGTGATTTTTCACCAATGATTGTAATGCAATTCTAATTTGTTTTAATTATGATAGTTGTGTTAAAATTCTTAAGAGTTTGGTTGCATTATTAAGTACACACAATACTGTAGTCTCTTTTTCATTGATGGTCCATACAAATGACTACAAAATAATGTTGCTGTCCTATCTGAAAATGCTGTGGCTTAACATACAGAAACAGAAATAACGGTAATCACTCCTTTATTTGCTTTCGATTCCATTATACACTAAACCCTCACATAGTATATCTTCTAGATATCAATATATCTTCAGTATTATAGTAAATATTTACTTTAAATTGAAAAATAAACTAGTATTAATGCAATATCTAACCATCCGTAAAATATCCACAACAGCACCAGTATGATCCTAATGCGCATTACGATCATAGTGTCAGCACATGGTACAATAAATCAGGTCACTAGCTCACAAGACTATTTTAAAACGAGAAATATTTACACATAATATTTTACAATTTCCAAATTTTAATTGCACGCAAATACCTTTTTTTTTGATATCCTGGTTTATAAAGTCCCTTGCAACACAGTACCAAAGGAGTGCAAAAAAGACCACACCAATTATTATTCATGACATATCCTCGTTCTTGAATATGTATGAATGTGATTGACATATATAATCAGAAAATGTAAACTTTGTGACCTCTACAATACTTGCACAATATATACATTATACCTAAATAAGTAACAAAATGACACTCATTTTCGGTTATTTATACATCATAAGAATGGCTGATGAAAAAATATTTATCGCTATATTCATTCAGAGCAAGGGTATTAATAATTACATCACATTTCAACCACGCAATTATACAGCATACATTATTTCAGTGGCATATTGGAAATTACAAAATCCTTCCATAATGCAACTTAAAATGACAACCAAATTCAGACAAACGCGTCAAACGCCCATCACTTATCCGACTACGCTTTGCCAACATAGGACTAGAATTGGACCAGCCATTTTGCTGACTGTGATAACTTATCAGTCAAAAATAATACAAGTGTCTCCTATAGCTTCAAGTCTAGTCATTAAAAAATTTTAGAATTTCATTTGTACAATTTTTTAACTAATTAGACATATTTGTTTTATTGTTTCTATTATCTATATATGGAATTTATTCTTAATTCTGAAATAAAAAAACTTAAAAAAAAAAGAAACTTCTTGTCAATATATTTTATATGTAATACGCGAGATTTGGTATACTGTTTAATGTCTCATTTTAAATTATATCTATTTTATTTTCCGCAGAGCTGTTCAAATATTTTTGTACTTGGAACAGCTATGGAGAAAATTAAACAAATATAATTTCAAATGTCAATATATTGTATGTACAGATGAAAAGTCAAATTAGGACAAAGCTAATGATTTTCTTCTAGTCCTACATTGTCTAGCTACTTCATTGGTATATCTGCCAAATCTTTTTTTGTAACATTGCTGTCATATTTGTAACAAAACATTTGAGTGCAGCCTTAATGTTTATAATCACACATTTTCTGAACACCCACACAACCCCAATGAACGTGGCTCGTCTCACCACCGTCCTCTCTCATCATCAACACGTTTCTGCTGCTTCCCTCACAAGCGAGGAGACCCTCCCCGGTTACCTCCGTGGCCATCAGGTGTTAGAAGTTTAAAGCAAACACAAAAAATTTTGGGAATATAAAGCAGTAGAAGATTTTCCCGAGGATTACATCATATAAACTCGGCAATGAAGTACTTCTCTTCTCAGTGTTTTTCAACAGTTATTCATGAAAGACTTTTTTCAATAAAGTTTTTCTCAGCAAATCCACACGTTTCTGCTCCTTCCCTCCCAGCCTGGAGGACCGGTTCCCTCCGTGGCCATCAGGTGGCGCTGCTGGGCACGAACACGAGCGAGCTGGTGCCGGTCTGAGGGTCGTCCACCAGCAGGAACTCCCCGCCCCCGGCGAGCCCCCCCAGCAGCGCGTCCGGGACCTCGATGGTGGGCGCTCCCGCCGGGATCCCGCGCTGCACCACCACCGCCGTGGACGCCGGCGCCATTTCCTCCACCATCGTGTCGGCGCCGTGCATCGTCTCGATCTCCACCACCCGGGGCGGCTGGTCGGCGACGTTGATCACGACGTCCTCGGCAGCAAGCACCTGCTCGAGGCGGACGTCGTCGCTGGTGATGATGACGTGGTCAGTCTCGGTGCTGACCGCTGTGCTGACCGGGGGAGGCTGCACGGTCACCGCGGTCATGTCCGGCAGCACGGAGACCTGGAACATGAGAAAGGAGAGGGGAAAAACCTACTCACACGCTTCTCTTCACGTCTAGAAGCGACGTTTCGGTGGACGTTCCACCTGCATCAGGCTTCGACGGCTTCTACTATGATGAATCCAGATGCTAAGAAATCACTACCAAATGAGAAAGGACCCAGTTACTCAAATTGTCATTTACATCATCATCTGCTCATTCTAGTAGGAATCTATGTTTACAGTGACCAATTCAGGAGACGTGAATAACAGATCAATATCTAACTACCCTAACGTCACACATCGCAATAGTGATTGAGTGTTCTCACCTTAGCGTTTGGCGTGCGTGTCTTGCGGCCTGGCTGGCTGCGGAAGGCGCGGTCGATGCTGGTTCCCGGGTACGCGAAGTCTGGCAGACGGACGGCGGCGCCCGCGTGGAGCTTGGTGTGGTGCACGTGGCGCCGGAGGTCCATCATCGTGTCAAACGACCGCTCGCAGACCGGGCAGGGGAACTTCACGTCTACAACACAACGGCTGGGTGATTCTTTCTCAAAGTCTATACAGCTATAATATAGCCACAGTGCTCCAAGGTTCTAATTCTGGCAGAAGTTAGCCCTATAGACGTGGAGAGAGTCCTCTAATGTCAACAAAAAACATGATTCATAGTTCCGATGCCCCGCCCCTTTTTCTGGATTTGTCAATGCTACCACGTGGGTCTCACAAACATTCCTATCGCCCATAGTAAATAGAGAGAAATTGCCAACTTTCTACCCAAGAATGTTGTATTAAAATTGTGCTAATCTTCTTACTTTTAACTTGGGATAAATTCGGTAACCTCTGTTCTACAACATACCAGAAGTATTCTCAGAAATCATTGATTATAAAGATTTGCTGGGACATTTAGTTTTCCATCTTTTTGCATCCACTACTCGGGTTGCGCGTGATTAGCAGGTGTTCTACTTGACTGTTGTTTCCACAGAAACGTGGTGCAATAAAAGTGGCAACATTAGCTGAGTTCACCAACTACTGGATCTTGGTTTAGCTGAGGTTTTACCGTCTGTGCACCGTATCCTGCTAGATGTTGGTACAATGTACAAGGGCTGGCTACTTCTTTGTCAGAAGGTTGACATCACACACTTTAATCCCAGCCCGTTGGTTCAGGAGCAGCTTTTTCACAAATGTCACACTCTTTATGATTCCCTTGTGGACTTATACTGGGAAAGAAGTGGCTCAGGTCACGGCCTGTGTTAGTAGTTAGTAGTCGCAGATACAGTAGTATCATGCACGTGCCTAGATGACTTCTTCGTAAATAGTCGGCAGAGTTGTAGGCTCTGGTTGTGACAAAGGCTGCGAGGCTAATAGGCTAATAATAGTATTGAGGCAGGAAAACAACATTGCACAAGATTGATACTGGTCGAGTTTGAAGTATATATATCTGTACTTCGTCCTGGGAAGATTAGCTCAGAGGTTAGAGCGTCCGCCCATGGACATATGGCTGGTCTGTATCATGGACTGGAGACCGTGAGTTCGATTCCACGATCTTCCAAATAACTTCACATAGCCTAACAGATTATTTCACAATATCACTAATCATCCATCTTGAAACAAAGTCTCAACCATATGACCACACCATTGAAACCAAACCCGCTATGAAGTGCAGTGCACTTTTAAGACCTTTCTAATGAAGTGAGGTGATAATCTGTCAAATACTTATTCCGGTAGAGTGTAAACAAGGTATTTACACCAAACGCTCATAAATTGATCAAAAATAGGCCAAAGTACAAACAAAAAATTTTGAGAGGTACTTTTTACCTCAAACAAAACATATTCAATTTGCAAATCAATAGCTCAAGTAGTCTTTGAGTTATGAGCCTGTTTATATCGGACGGACATACGCAAATACATTCATACATACGCGGGCAGAAGCAATACTAGAAATCTCCCACCAGAATGGGGGAGATTTAATACCAGATCCCGTCTGTGACTTACTCATGTGCTTGATGACGTGGCGTTTGTACGAGAATCTGTGGACGAAGCCGTCGCCGCACGTCTCGCAGAAGAAGCGCGGCCGGCGGTCGTGCACGCCGCGATGTTCCTCCAGGTGCGCCTTCTGGCTGAACTTCTTGCCACACACAGTGCAGCCGAACCTAAAACACAACCACACTGCAACACACGCACTTAGAAACACACGCACTTAGCAACACACTGCAGCACTACCAGCTCAATTTCATGCTAAGCTGAGTCTTATGGCTGAACTTTTTGCCACACACAGTTCCATGTGTACCTAGAGTCAGTGCATATGGACCCACCGGGCGCATGTACCTGGAAGCACGGTTCACAGATTCGAGGGTGAATCAAAGTTTTTGTGAAGAGTCAGCTTGGCAAATTACAGATAACTGTACTGATGTTCTATGGTTTCGATTGGGAAATTTCATATCTAGGCATTATGGCAGAATTTTTTACAGCCACTGGTTGTGAACTTGGAAACAAGTAGAGTAAAGTTAGGGTCAAGATTAGCCACTCGTCCACTCGTATTGACTAGTAAAAACTTGTTGAGGACGAGTAGAATGTTTTAGCAACTCGTCCTTTTGACGAGTAGCAATTCTGGTCAATTTGGCATACAAATATAAAGCTTTGTGCAAGGACGAGTACATTTTTTGCAGGACGAGTGGATATTTGAGGGTTACTCGTCCTGCTGACGAGTAGAACTTTTCCACCTAATCCTGACCCTGAAAGTGCGTGTGTACCGAGCGTGAGTACTCACTGCCTGACGCCGCGGTGGACCCGGTCCGTGTGAGCCGTCAGCAGCTGCCGTGTGGGGAACGCCCGGTCACACTCGGCGCAGGAGAACTGAAACCGCAAGAGGACGCAAATGGGTATTGGACGAGGGTGCAGATATGCACCATAGGCTGGGGGGATTTGAGGGCATGGTCCGCACCCCCCCACCCACACACAAGAAAAGTTCTGAATTTAGACCCTTTTTCATAGCTTCTGAGGCTATCTATGACAGAAAAGTGGAAAAAAGATTTAAAAATCTATCCACTAACAGGGTGATCTCCATAAAATCGAGAAGGCAGTTGCCTCCCCTGCCTCATATGTAGCTACGGCCCTGCTCTCGTAGCAGTATACAAGGGCAGGGATATGGCAAGGATGCCGTCCTATGGACCTTTCTGAGAACGTACGTTTAACGTAAAAACGTCCACGTGCGCCGAGGCGAGTTCTCACTCACAAAGATTTGCTGCATTTTGCGCAAAAATAGCAAAGTTTGGTAAAGAATATGACAAGTTTATTGTGTAAACTGATACATGAACTCCATTGATTTGTTTATTGCACCCACATGCTGTTATATAGACGTACTTAGTTTGTCACGTGACCGCCATGGCGGCGGCGATCACATGACAGCAGTGGCAGGAAAACCGGGGTGACAAACTAAAGACTGTCATTCGGCCTGAAGAAGTTCTTGCGATAAGAACGAAAGCCTCGCCAAAAGTGAGTTCTACTGGTTTCTAGTGGCATCTTTAAATTCTTGTTTATATCATGAATGAAGAAACCCAAGATGAGAGAAGTGTTCATTCTTTGAAAAACAAAACTGTTATTATTTTAAATGGCTTCATCATAAATTGCGATAAACACTAAACTCTACCTTAGGCAATGTTGTGGCGACGTCAGGGTGCTTGGAG
This sequence comes from Streblospio benedicti, assembly GCA_019095985.1. Taxonomy (NCBI): domain Eukaryota; kingdom Metazoa; phylum Annelida; class Polychaeta; order Spionida; family Spionidae; genus Streblospio; species Streblospio benedicti. Next base: position 58,946,145 of record CM032667.1, read on the forward strand.
ACGAGATGATAATGAAGAGTATGCTTGGAGGTACAATTCTCACCACAGTGTTGGCACAAGAAACCCCCAGAATGCTCCTGAAACATACAACATTCACTACTTGATAAACGATCATTTCAGTAATCCAGTCACAGCTCAAATATTATATGTACAAAATGTATTTTAATAAGTTGTTAGTTCTTTTGTTTGGTTTTTAGTTTATCTATCTATCTATCTATCTATCTATCTATCTATCGACGAGCTAGGTCCACCCAGCACGGGAACTCCGGATTACAGCCCTCCACTCATCCTTGTCCATCATGAGCGTCTTGATTTCTGTGGTACTGGTGAGCCCAGTGTCCCTCTTCAGCGTGTCAATGTACGTTGCTTGAGGTCTTCCCCTGGACTTCTTTCCATGTGTCCGTTCCCACAGAATCATCTCGCTGGCGGTGAGCTCTGGGTGTCTTACGCAATGTCCAGCTAGTCTCATTCGTCTCTGCCTGATGGTGTCCGACAGTCGTGGAAGATAACCATATAGGTCAGGGCTTCTCACATGGTCTACCCATGAAACATTGAGTGCGGCTCTCAGCATACGGGTGTATACCCCGTCCAGTGCTTTCTCATCTTTGGCAGTGAGGGTCCAGGCTTCACATCCATAAAGCAGCACACTTTCCACAGTGGTGACAAACAGTCTTCGCTTGAGGTTGTCATTCATCCCTGACTTCCACACTCTGTTCATGCTGTGCAGTGCAGACCATGCATGGGCTCTCCTGATCCTGATATCGTTCTGAGTTGAGGCTATCCAGGCACCCAGGTAGTTGAAGTCTTTGACAACTTCTAGAACAGTTCCGTCAAGGGTTCTGATCTCTGGGTTCTCCACATTTTCAGCCATGACCTTAGTCTTCCTGGTATTCATGCCAAGACCAATTTTCAGACACTGGCGTTCAACTTCTACCAGCAGTTCACAGGCTTTCTGGACAGAGCCTGAGATAAGTGAGATATCATCAGCAAAGTCCAGGTCTGTAAGAGTCTTGGCTGGAACCCTGCAACTGGCTCTTTTTAGTGAGTGTGAAGCCTAATTCTTCTTCTCTGCCATTGATTGCGCATCGGAGGGCATAGTCAAGGGCTACAATAAACAGGAATGGAGCTAGTGTGTCGCCCTGCAGCACGCCAGCCAGGATCTGGAATGGTTCTGTGTCCCCATCTGGTGTTCTGACTTTGGCCCACGTTTCAGAGTAGGTGGCGGCAATGGCTGACACAATCTTCCCAGGTACTCCATAGGCTCGTAGAATCTCCATAAGTTTCCCACGGTGAATTGTATCGAAGGCCTTCCGGAAGTCAATGAATGTCAGGACACAACTGAGGTTTTCAGCCCGGACTCCCTCGAGTAGACGCCTCAGTGCCACTATCTGTCCAACCGTTGTTCTTTTCGGCAAATTAAAATTGTTTTAATAAGTAGCATATAAGTGGTAACAAGTTATATCAGACCCATGAAGACTGAGAGGATAAAGTAAATGCTTTGACGGTGAATGTGCAAGTTTTATAATAATCGGGCACAAATATTCCACCCCCTAAATTGATGAAGATTTAAGTTAAAAGACCACGGGCTTTTATGCGTGGGATTCGGGAATTACCCTTCTTTCGTCATTATTTGTCATGTGACCAGCATTTTTGATTCCTGACGTAAGATATTTCAACGTTGCTACTTACGTCAGTAAACTCAGACATAAGTACTTCTCTTTACTTGGTGCATTTCGATTGCATTTGTGTATTACCATTCGTTTATACTCAGTATTACTCCTGTATCATATTACTATCTGAATGTCGGCAGTGTGATTACGTATCGTGCTCACCGTTCTACATTATGACCAGATGCAAGAATTAAAAAAAAGCGTTAATAACGTCTGAAACAAAAGTGAGTTAAGTTCATAGGCTTCAAACTCGTGCGTGTAGTCTGACCCCGATCGGGGTTCAGGTCTCACCTGTCTGTTGTGCATCCAGCGTTTCCGCTTGGTGGGGAAGGTCATGGGGCAGACGGGGCAGCTGTACGGCTCCTCCCCCCGGTGCTCGTTGAGGTGATCCAGGAACGTGGCCTGGTTCCTCAGGGTGCGGCCACACTCCACACACAGCACACCCTAAACAGCACACAACATCAGATCTCCCAAACTTGTCTGTCATTGGGATCTATTAGACCCATGACAGGGCTTAACGCTAGCTAGAGCCCTGGTGTCCTGGGCACATAAAATCTACGTCAGGGCACATCAAATCTTAGACTCCTTTGCCCTGATGGGCACACCATAAAAAAGTACTAGCTATTATATTTTAGTCAAACTCGACCATCATATCCACAATGTTGTACTCCCTACGGTGAAACATGCAATGTACAAATGAAGTTTTTATGTTCATCTGATAGTTGAACTATTTTTTTGTTTTAATTTTATTTTTATTTTGGTGTCTGCAGTTTAGCTAAAAAAGATCAGGGCACATAAAAATGAGATCAGGGCACATGGATAGGACTGTCATGTGCCCTGGTGGGCATGCAAAAAAAAAGTTAGTGTTAAGCCCTGCATGACCAGACGCACTCAATCTTCAGTACAAATATAAAAATATGCAGATTTCTTTGAATGAATGGGTAGTTGCAGAAGCCTTGTTTGCTTCGTTTGCAAGTATGTTTGAATCTATAATCTATGTATGTCTCCTGACAAGCTAGACCATTTAACAATGAACCGATTCTGATCAAAATTTACAAAACTATGTGGTATGATGCAACAATGAACTGATTCAATTTTTGTCACTTTGCAAATTCAAGAGTGTGCTTTCCACAAGGTCCTTTTGGGGCCATTTTCAATGTTTTCTGCAATAGCTTTGCTAATACTTGTAAGAAAACATTCAAACTTTGTACAATGCTTACATGCCTACTGAACATCAACTATGTCCAATTTTGCCACTTAGTCAATTAAAGTTTATGTTCCGAAGATCTATTTTCAACTTTTTAATTTTATTTTTCCACTATACTTTCAATACTGTTTGAAACATGACCATCAAATTGGCATAATAGTTTTATTAGATTAAAAGCGCTCATAGAGCACAGTGTCATCAGAACAAGGTCGACTCATGGGCAATAGTCAGATATTTACTTTAGCCATGTTTAGAAAGCACCTGCAATCCAATGTCAAGAGCGTAGATGTTGGGTGAATCACACATCAAATGACTTTTTTCTGCTTTAATGCTTTGATTGCAAAGTAAAAATTATTTTTGCCCATGAGTCAACTTTGTTCTAGCGGCGCTGTGGTCTCTGAGCATTTTCGATCTCGCTTTAATGGCAAGTGGCCTATTGTGCCTCACCTTTGACCTTGCTGTGTTGGGATGTGCTTCCACCCTATGAGCCTCCTGCCCCGCATGGTCTGGGAATGTGAGGGTGCAGTGGGGGCATCCCACTGGACCCCCAGGGGCCGCGCTTGTTGAGGGGGCATCACTGAGGCACTGCTGGTCGTTATCAGGGCCAGGTTTAAAGTGGTTCCTCATCATATGCAGGCCATAGTGACGCATGGTTTTGAACTCCGTCTTGCAAAGTGTACATGTTGATGCACCCTGGAAATGTGAAGAAAGAACTTCGTCACAAGCTTTAAATACCAGCATGTATATCATTGATTGACATATGACTAATTTGGACAGAAGTTTGCTTTAATGCGAACTTTGCAGACAACTACCCCAGAAACTGGGACACCCGCAGCAGTTGACAAATAAACCTTCGGATGTAGTAGTAAAGTAGTAGTTTTTAACAAATATCTATGCACGGACACTTTCAGCTGGGTGGTCCCAGATGGTGGCTGTCAAAACCAGTATGTTTGTGTCTGCAAAGAGCTCAAGAAAAGCAAGTACAAAACAATGTCATATTCACCAGGTTCAATTGATTAGAGAAATCACACATACCGTCGCACTATGCTCAGATTCGTGCAGATCGAACGATTCTTTGTCTTTGAAACTCTCATTACAATACCAGCAGCAGAGACAGTCCGATTCATAATGTAGATGCAAGCCATGAGGGACGGTGTAGGATTTCAGACACATGTTGCAGGTTAGCGAGTTCTTTTTCTTGTGCACATTTCTCTTGTGATTGAGATGCAATTGGCGGTTGGAAAACTGCAGATCACATACAGGACATTTCAAACAAATTTTCGAGTCTTCATGAGCCTTCATCAACTCTCTGCAGTGGGTCTTGTAGGTGCACTTAAATGCACACTGGAAAAACTTCATCGCCTTGGTCCTGTCAACCTTAGTCTTATGAACCTCTTCCAAATGTCGCTTCAAATTCGATGCAACCATGAATTTCTTGCGACAAATTTTACATGCAAACTTTTTCTGTTGCTTTTTTGCGTACTTGTAAGAGGAGAAATCTTCAATGTGGTTTGTGGCATGAGAACGTGACATGTGCAGTTTAAAGAGGTGTTTATGTTTTGTCGAGTAGACACACTGGTCACAGGCAAAATGAGTGACATTGGCTGCCTCCTGCTCCTCGGATTCATCATTCAGAAAGCAACATCTGCCGATACAGTGTCTGCTGCAGTAGGCTCCTTAATATCACTCTGAAATGAGAACTCAGAATGAATTTTCAAGACTGACACCAATGTTAGTTATTGTCTAACTTTGTAACCAAGCATTGGAAGCATACAGGTACAAAAGTATTAGGCAATGACTATTCAGGTATCAGGTAAATTTGGTATCTAAGAGACAAACGGCAACTAAGACTTTATAGAGGGCCTTTGGTCTAATTCAATTTTGCCTTGAATTAAAAAAAAGAAACTCAGACTAGTCCCAGTTAACAGCATTATTGCATGGACGCATTTTTTTTATTTTTTCATCTTATAAAATTTTATTTCTTGTAGCGGTGTCTGCTTAAAGATCACAAAACATTTGCTTCAAACGCATTGTACTGTAATTTTTACGTTTTTTTCTCACCTTGAATTCTGACATATGTGTGTGAGAAATGAGCTCTGAATCCTCAAAGTGCTTCCTCATCATGTGTAGAGCGTAAGCAGACATCGACGAACACTCAACCTCACACAGCTTACACGTTAGCAAGCCCTAAAATTGACAAAAAAATTGTTACAATTTACCAAATAATATACATGCTTTTCTTCACTTCCAAGTTGCGCAGAAAACCTGTGCACTCATGTTTTTTTATATTTTATTTTACTTTTTATGAAAGTTACATCATCTTAATTATCTAAGTTTTAGATAAATCTTGGAAATCCATCAACTTTTTTCTCATCTAATCTGGATCATCAGAGATAAACTCCACCTGCAATCATCTCGTATGATGACAGTGTTGGAAGATTGATTGCAAACGAATGTAGAATAGAAAATTATATTGCAGTAAGGATTTTCATGGACATAAAATTAGATACTGCATTCATTTTAAATGCGAAATGAATTATTACATTACATATTTCATATCACACAAGTTAGTTTTCTGTTTATTCTATATCACTCTGGAATAACAAGTGTAAAGTTAATGAAAACATTACCTTACTCTGATGTTCGGATTCGTGCAGATCAAATGCTTCTTTGTCTTTGAAACTCTCATTGCAAAACCAGCAGGACAGGCAATCGGATTTAAAATGATAAGGCAAATTTCGGAATGATTTCAAACACATATTGCATTTTGCCTTGTCAATTCTGTGCACGTTTTTCTTGTGCGCGAGATGCATCTGGCGGTCGGTGAATTGTACATTACAGGCAGAACATGTCAGGCAGATTTTCGAGTCTTCGTGCATCTTCAGCGAAGCTCTACTGTGAGTTTTATATGAGCATCCAAACGGACAGAAGAAATAGTGCAATTTTGATGCATTCTCTCCAATTCTATGAACATTTTCAAGATGTCTTTTTAAATTTGAGTGATATAAAAATGTTCTATAACAGACGTGACACCTCATTCTGCTTTCGCGTTTATCTTGAGCTACACATACAATCTGCTTATGGTGACTATGGACTAGCTCCGCTGCTTCACTGGCTCTAATACGGTGTTTGCTCATCAAATGCTTTATGAATGTTGTTCCCAGATGAAACGTTTCACGGCAAGATTCACAGTTGTAAAAGCATTCAATAAACCTGTACTTATGCACTTCTTTCACCACTTCTCTAATGTTCATCTGATGAGACAGTCTCAAATGCATCTTTAAAAATCTTGTAGATATGAACGTTTTCCGACAAACTTCACATCTATAAGAATTTTCCATTGAGCAGGATTCTGTAACGATCTTCTCTTTAACGGCGGTTTCAATGTCGACTCCAGAAAACTCATGAACTTGTTGCAGGTGCCGTTCAAAATTGAGCAACAAGTGGAAGCGTTTGCTGCATTTGTTACATTTGAACTTTCCAGGGATTTTCTTCAACCCTTTGTGTTTTTTATTCATGTGGGCCTTTAGTTGTTGATTATCATTGAATATCATTTGGCATTTGGAGCAATCAAATCCTGCACCAGCCTAAAAATATCAATTTAAAAAAAACATGGAAGACATGTAACAAATTCGTAAAACTATTATCAGCTAGATCTAATTGTGACATTCATAAATGGTTCATCTGGTTACATTTACACTTCTGATGAGTCTCTAAAATTTTTCTTTAACTTTGATTTTTGACTTCAGTGCTGGAAATGTTTTGTCATTGATCACAGCTGTAAAGACTAAAGTTACCAGCCAAATAGTCACCAGCCCTGTTCAGCAGGTGTTTTATGATTATTTACTGTGACCTGAGAAATTAAACAGCCATCAATCACAAGTGACAACTTTAAAAACTCCCGAAAGTTATGATTCTTAAATTGTCAGTCTAACTACCATTTCCAACACTACTTCCAAAGAGTGTTATTACCGTATTCGATCTTATTAGAGCACTGTGCTCTTAAAAAAATAAACAAATAAATTTAAAAGTACCTAGAAAAAATATTTCTCAAGAAAACACTCACTTACATTTGTTGTTTAGGCAGTGACAACAAACGCACACATGTGCCGTGTTGATGTAAACAAGAAAACGTCTGGACTGTGTAGCGTATTTCTTAACAATTGACAAGCAGTGTTTGGTGTTTAGGAGTCGCGTGTCCATCGTGACTGTTTGAATTTGTACACATTACGCTGTAGTAATGTCAACAATTTTAAAGTCCAAGGAAACTTTCATTTGCAGCCTCTACTTCAACACCTGTCCAGTGTGTTTTACAATGATACATATGAAATGGTTTTAATTCACAACTAACCAAATATAGTAACTTTAAGTGGTGATATATCATGTCAAAAACGACGTTTCCATACTTTTGTATGGGCATATGACGATGTTTTCCCATCGTAGGTGGGTGAACACGTGACGTATGATGCGGGGGTCTACATGAGAATTAAGCACACATGTCAACCACATTTGTCAGCCGCTGAAATCAGCTGTTTATAGACACCAGGACAAGCTCGTAATTCCAACCCATTTTTGTAATGTCAAACGCGTCTTGTTGCTTTTTTCTGTCAAGGACAAGTTATATCTTTCTAGACTATCAGAGTAAACAATATAAGTAATTCTAGACTCAATAAATTTTCTAGATAAAGTGGGGTGTGCACTAATAAGATCGAATGCGGTATTTATTAAATCAGTAGGCATGATAAATGAAGTTACATTTGGCTGTGAGCTGCTGTGGTACGTCCGCATGTGCTTCACAAAACGCCACATCGTCGTAAAGTTCCGATTACACTTGGTGCACGTCGTCAAGCCCTGGAAAATCACACTGCGTCATCAAATATACCAATGTAGTCACAATCATAGGTCATGACTTCAAGACACTGGATTTGTTTTGTTTTTAACATTCAATTCTCATTTTCTCTCAAACAAACTATAAATTAAATACATACAAATCAAAAGCACCAGCCTAATACTGTAAAACCAGTCGTATCTTGATAACTACTATCAATTCACTATATCATTATCAGATATCAATATAGTGAAAGTGCTCACCTTACTGATGTGCTCCGACTGATGCTGCTCCAAATCCTCCCGGCTGCCGAAGCTCTCGTTGCAATCCCAGCATGCAGTGCAGTCGGTGACGGTGAAGTGCCGCCACAAACCGCTCGCACTCACATACGATTTGCCGCCGCAGATTTCGCATTGATTATGGTTCCGCGTGTGACATCTTTTCTTATGTTGAACATGCAGCTCGCGGGACCTGAACGTCTCATTACAGATCACGCACGTCAAACAGAGCTTGGACTGCATGTGAGCAGCCATCATGTCTTCGCTGTATGATTTGTAGGGACAATTGTAACCGCATTCAATGTAACCAAGTTTGGACATACTGCCATATTTATGAACTTCTGCCAAGTGTCTTTTCAAATTATAATTGGTCGGAAAGCGTTTTCCACACACATTGCATTCTAAGGAGCCTTTCTTAGCGGCTTCCACAGCCCAGTGAGAGCTTTCTTCATTTTCATCCATGCCTGATTGCACTTTGTCAATAAAGAATGCAGCATCAGCATCTTGGTTGGACTCATTTCTATCGACATGTATCTCATCAGTGACCAAACTCTCTATCTTCTCTGCCTTAACTGTTGAATCTGGTGAATATTTCCTCTGTATTTTTTTACGAGAAACAAGGTCTTTCACCATTTGATCGGTCATATTGTGGCTGTCGTAACAATGCCGTTTGAAATTGTATGTCAAATGGAATCGCTTGCCACAAATATCGCATTTGATATTGCCCTCCTCCACAGGGGATTGACTGTCTTGTGCTGCTACAGATGCACGAGTGCGTCGTTTGGGCGACTTACTCCACACATCTTTATTGCTTATTTTCCTACGCTTCATCGCATTGCCCACGCTGCTACGGGATTGCACTTTCAAATGAGCAGCATGCTGCGAGTTCATATGCTCATGTACTTCGTTCAAATGCAGAAACGTTTCATCGCATATCTCACAACAGAGTAATTTGGATTCGTTTTCGCCACTGGCAATAACCTGTTCGCTGGTCGCTTCTGTGGTGTCAGTGAGAAATTTATCATCATGTCCGTCTCCTCTCTTTCGTTTGACTCTCAAAGCAGCGTCCTTCTCCTCTCCTACCACGCTCTGGCTCAAAACGTCGTTGTCCACCAGCACAACTCTGCTGGCGCCCGCGTCATACACATATTTCACGTTGTTTGCAGGAAACAAGAGGTGATTGACCAAATCTAAGGGCTGTGAACCGTGCAGCTCTTCAGACAACCACTGCTCCACCACTTCACTGTGCGGCGCCAACTCACACAGCGACTTGGTATAAAGAACAGAGGCAGATGTCAACTGAAGGCCGTGATATGCAACAGTATCAACGCCAAGCCATTCGGTTCTTTTCTGCGATAGCAATAGAGCTTTGCAGAGAGACATCAGGAGATTGGCACTATTCGAGTCATGCAGTTTTATCAACACATTCGTAATCAACTCGAGGAAATCCTCAGAGGCAAAGTGGGGAAGACCCGCGTCTTTTGATGCCAGGAAGTCCGAGTAGGACTTTGATAAGGTCTTCAGATCAGGCATTTTGTGCAGTGAGATGGACAAAGGAATCTTAATGTACTTTTATTGTAACGATCATCCCATCTAAAATCCTCTTGATGCTCCTTCGAAGGTGGAAACATACATCATGATCTGAAGAACATAAAATAAAATCCACAGTAATCTTGAAGTAACCTACTTGGAAATAATAAAGAATAAACAATTGTGTGCTGTGGGTGTTGGTGGAAGTCATGAATTTTGCATGCTGCAAATATTTGACTAGTTTTCATTCTGTTATGGCTATGTGTTATTAATTAAATCAGTTTCTTAAAAATGTAAGAACAAACTTCTAAAATGCGATTGATTTTATTAAACTTTCCCATACGCATTTAACATATTAACAAAAATGACACAACATACAATTCAGCCATCAATTAACATTTTTAACTAAAATTTCTAAATCATTAGATATGTTTACAAAAATGTTTGGCAATGTTCATGACAAGGATTTTCCTTTGATTCTCATGACAAGCACATAACATTAACCAAATTCATCTCTTCTTATGATGGTCACTAGGCGGTCACTGTGGGCCAGCGTACAGCCTGGTTATGATGGTCACTAAGCGGTCATTGCGGGGAGGCATACAGCGCCAGTGTCCCGTCCCCGTCCACTCCAGCCAGGGCGTCCTCCAGCAACACCACCTCCTCCCCCAGCACCATGAGCTGGCCCCCGGCCCCAGCCTGCACCAACACCACCTCCATCCCACCCCCCACCGCCACCTCCACCCCCGCCGGCGACTGTGGAATAACTCCTGACGATGGTGGTGTTGACATTACAGCCTCCGCGGAGCCCCCGGTCCCCACGAGATCGGACTCCTGTTTCACAGGATACACGGCTGACACAGCAGACGCTTCTGACACGGTCTTCTCACGCTTGCGACGTTTCTTTGGGGGAATGACAACCTGAAAATGGAAAATCACTTTGAATAATATAAAGCAAACGTCAGTCAATGATGTACTTTCACATTGGCAGATTAAGGGATTTTCAGAACAGGGGTGGGGGACGGAAAATGTGAGTGCAAGCATGAAGAATTCAATGATGTTGAACACTCATGAAGGCCTGGGTGTCATTGTGCTTAAACATCGATAATCGTACACATGTGTTGAACAAGATTTATTAGATAAAAACTCAATCATACTTTGTTCATTACTAAAAACTTAAGACTTAAAAGACAAGCGTTATTTGCCCAGTAGAAACTTACTTCTGATGTGAACATTCCCTAGATATTTCGTACCTTTTTTACTTCATAATTTGTTCTGTTTCCATAGATATACAATGTAGTCGGCCTGCAATATCTGAAGCATTCATTGCACCCGCGTTTTTACGCACCTGTGAAGGGTCGAGTTTTTCCACGGTGCCTATCTCTGTGGGGAAGACCGGAGTGACTGCATTGATTGGTCGGCCCCCCAAATGAGGGGTTCGGAGCTCAGGCAGGATGCTGCAAAATAACATCCATTATCAGCGATGTACAGGTCTGGAAATTGTCACAGGCAAACTGACGATTCCCCACTTGCTCTGCCAGTGTACGATTGGAGACTGAGCAAAAAGTTGCCACTTGGAATTTGCCCGTTCTCTAAATAATAAACATTTAGCCCTGTATACTAAATGAACATGATGAAGGAAATGAAATACACATCTTCTTTCATACAGGTTTTGCTTGGTGGCCAAACAAGTATGTTTGTACAGAAACTATATGATGTATTCTGTGCATACTGAAAGTTGCTTTCATTTAAGCAGCATATTAAACTATATAGAGCAATTTAAATACCACACCATAAAAAGCCAGCCGTAACTTCATCAAAACACGTGAAGCAGGGAAATGTAAACCGAATGATTTTTTCGTCAGACGTAACTACAGCACACGGAAGAAGCTGCTTATCTTCCCAATGTTAAATGTTTCGTCAGCTGTTAGAAATGCACGGTAGTCTGGCAGAAATCATTCGATTATGTCACATCACGTGACCTTGTGTTTAAGTTATAACAAGACAGCATGGTATTTTTATAGGTGTAATAACTTTTAAACCTGGAAAATATAAATATTATTTTTGAAACACTTGCAATGGAAAGGCATCGTTTATTGCTCTTGGATTTGACAGAACAAATATTTTTTTACCAATCTTTATCTTTAATTGTTGTTTCTAAAGACTGAAATTGTCTGAAATAGTAAATTTTACACACCAAAAACTTGTTGCCTTGGTGCTGATGGGCATAAGAAAAAACAAAATATCAGAGTAACTAGTTTTAACATAAAAATATCATATCAATATGATTTTCGATGACAAGTAACACTCAGTAAGTTTGAGACTAATAAGAAAAATAGTTAAAAAACAAAGAAAATGCTGATATTGAGCTGAGGTATAATTCTAGAAGTAAAGAGAAAGAGCAGCGATGTTTTCGTGTCGTACCTCGAGCCTGGGTTGTCGAAGTTTGGCAGAACGATCTTCTCCGTGTAGTGGGTGCGTTTGATGTGGTTTTTCAGGTACTCGGGTGCGTTGAAGCGCTTGTGGCAGGACGGGCACTGGAAGCGCCCCTCACCGCCGTAGTGAAGCACCATGTGGCGCTTGAACGTCACCCTGAAATGTCACAACATTATTCTGATAATCTATCTCTTCTCTTTTATATCAAACAGGGAATGTGACTCGTTCAGTAGAACACTCGCCTTCTGTGGCGTGTAACTCTCAATTTACACTCGCCATGTTCAATCCAAACTTGCCATCCTTAGTTATTAAAGTTTTGGAATCAAGTAATCATACTTGCTGACTGTGGCGAGTGACTGAATTTACACTAGCCAACAGAAATTTACACTAGCCAGGGGCGAGTGGCGAGTGCCTAATCAACACCCGGTCAAGTATGTTCTGACGATTATATTAGTGGAACCTTTATATTCAAACTATTCTTTGGAGTGTTCTCAACAGAAAGGTGGTCTCTATATGAAGGTTTGGGACCATGAATGATAAATGGTCTTTTTTGTAGTTTTTATCCATACCAGTACAGGGCTATGAAATAGAAGAAAAATCATACTAGTCCGAAGAACACGTTTCCTGAAAAATACACCCGTCCTAACTGTGATTATACTCAATGTAAATGCAATTGAGGCTTACATTTGGAATGATTATGACTTCTTCCATAGGAAAAAGTGACAAAAACCTTTCCGTGTCTGGACGAAACGGCACTTATCTATGTCGCAACTGGCGGCTGAACTCACTCACCAAATGAATATACTGTATATGTGGCTGCCCCTGGTGCGACTGACCTGTGCCTGAACCAATTATATTAGTGGAACCTTTATATTCAAACTATTCCTTGGAGTGTTCTCAACAGAAAGGTGGTTTCTATCAATCAATATACGTTCACGCCCGCTGACCTGTGCCTGAATCCCTGTCCACACAGCTGGCAGCGGAAGGCGGCGACGCGGTCGTGTAGCGCGAGCGTGTGATAACGCAGCGCAGACGCCGCCCAGAACCCGCGCCCACACACCGCGCACATGTGGTTCCGCACCTGGGGAAAGAGGGGGTCATATGATTGGTGATTTGCCCTAAATCTTCTATGTGAATTGTGCATTGCCTGTATTTAAGTGCGTGAAATGTGATGGAACCTATTATTGGTGACTGGTGATCTGCTCATTACAGAGGCTGTGATTGGTGATTTGCCCTAAATCTTGGGCGTGAATTGTGAATGGCCTGTATTTAAGTGTGTGAAATGTGATGAAAATGTGATGCAACCTATTCAATTATAATTCCTGGTGATCCACACACCGCGCACATGTGGTTCCGCACTAGCGAAACACTCTACTTAATGCACCACTTTTCTAATCACTCAATGAAATATTTATGTACGATCGTAGTGGTGTCTCAAAATCGTTACTACAGTTTTTACCCACACGTAGTGCAGTCTCGATCAACCAAAGCTCTGTGATGCTACGGCGTGGCAGAAAGAAATGATAAAGACTGACACTGTTTGTTTATTTTTTTCCCAGAATGCAATTGTTTGTAGCCACCTGCTGGTTTTAGACAGGAACTACGATTAGAAAAGAAATGTATACAGGGCTACTGCTCAAGATCAATAATTCAGGGTGGTGAAACACAACTTTTCATAATGATTTTTTTCTTTTTCTATTCTCTGTTGTATTATCATTTATATTTCAAGCTACTTTAAAATAGTAATTTATCTCATTGTTGTCAAAAGTTCTATCTATGATTTGTTTTCTGAAGAGGATATTTGTTTTTGAAACCGGCCACACCCTCTGTGAGGAATAATTAGGGAGTCCAAACACTCAGGATTTGATTGATGGATTAATTGTAAATACTGAATTATATCTTATATTTAAAAAAAAAAAACTTATTGAACAGCAGAAAATAGAAGTAATTGATTATTCATCATGATTTCTTCATTTACACCATTGACTGTGAAAGAAGTTGGATCTGTAAATACACAAGTTTATATTTGCGAATTCCAAATAAAGAAATCATGAGGAAACTAAACTTACAACACCAACACCTTTCAAGCTTAGACAAATCAATCTCAGTGGCCCGATGTTGACGAAAGAATTGTCTACAACATCTTCCAAATACAACATACATCTCAAAATCTAAACAGCTCTGAACTTTGGTTTATTGACCATGAACTTGTAGATCCTGGACACAAAGCTGTAAACAATACATCCTTGAATGAGTTCATTGTGTTGGAATCCATACATAAATATTCAAATTTCATCTGTGTTGCGTTAAGATGAACTTTGTATATATGTAAACAATACCTTTTCGTGTACGCGAGCGACGTGCTTCCTGAGTTTGTTTGGCATGTGGAAGGCGAGGGGGCACTGTTTACACTTCCACCGCGGGGCCACAGCAGGCCCGTGCTTCATACGCTTGTGGCAACGCAGCAGATTGAGGCTGGAACACACTCTCTGTCAGTTTGTTTGTCTTTGATTTTGACAAGGACACTGTTGTATCGAAATTTAAATAAATATATACTTTTTTAGTTAATTTTAGTTAATTTTTTTGTTGGAATAAGCAAAAGAAGAAAAATAAAGATATAAAATGAATCCATTTGCTATATACCAGTTAACAACAATACTGAATAGCTTCTTTGTCAGTCAGTATGTCTACTAATGTGGACCTGAATAAAGCCTAGAATAAGCGCAAGTTTACCATGGACGTCTGATTTACTCAAACACATTGAGGCTGAATCTTATCAGACATACATTGTGGTAAATTTCAGCTTCTTTTAGGCTTTATTGTAGGCTACAATAGTAGCACCATTCACGACTTCAAAAATGATTAATGATCGGCTAGAATTGACTACATTTTTTTCTGTATATCTCCACATTAGAGAACTTCTACTGATTTTGCCTCGCACCAAATGGACAACAGCATCATAGAAAACAGAAACTTTAAAAAACATCGCTGGTGATTGATGACACAGTGAAAGTGATTTGTGATTCAAATCCCGGCAGATAGTAACTAAGAGCTTTGTGCACTTATATGTACAGCAAAAATGTCTGTGTCTATGCAAACATTTTAGTCAATACCCGTAGACAATACGCACTATCAAAATAATGATGAGAAAACTGACCTGCCAAAGCCAGCTCCACAGACTTCACACAGCATTTGACTCTTCGAGTTGCTGCAGTTATGCATTCTTAAGCTGTCTGCACTAATGTAGGATTTCTGGAGTAAAAAAATAATAAAATCATGACTAACATGAGGGAAAGTGTTAGTCAAAGCTGAATTCTAGATTCGTCTATAACAAACGTACATTGAAGTGAAAATGCGTCCAATATCTCCATCAACATGCAGCTTGAGATCAGACATCCCAAGCACACATGTGATAGCAGACCTCGCTTCTGTTTGAACATCAGGGTCAGGATTAGTCACTTGTCCGCTCGTATTGACTAGCAAACACTAATGGAAGACAAGTGCAAAGTTTTGGTAACTCGTCCTTTTGACGAGTTGGAAATCTGGTCAATTTGGCACACAAATATAGTGTTTGTACAAGGAGGGACGAATACATTTTTGCAGGACGAGTAGATATTTGAGGGCTACTTGTCCTGCTGATGAGTAGCACTTTTCCACCTAATCCTGACCCTGCTACAGCTAGGAGTGCTACCATTTATCACGGTCGAGGGTTGGGTCCGAGGGGCATTACGTTACCTTGCAGTGCTGGCATGCGTGCTTTCTCTCCCGCTCGCGGTGTTTCATGCCGACGTGTGCCCGCATGAGCCCCCGGCTGCCGAACCTCTGCCCACACTCGGGGCACGAGACGCCGGCGCCCGGCAGGAGGTCCCAGTGGCAGCGCCGCTGGTGAATCGTGAGGCGGCGCCGCGACCTCTCCTCGGCGCCACACACCTCACACACGTATACAGGCGCCAGCAGATCATCTGTCAGGGACAATGATCATCTTATAATGCATGATCGATAGTGTTGGGAATCAGTTGGAATTTGACAACTGATCATCACTTAAAATCAGTTGGCCCAAGTGACCGATCATCAGAGTTAATCGTTTCATGCGATATTTATATGTAATCACCCATTTTAATATGGTTCGCGTGTCGTAGGAGCTCTAATTGGCGAGACCACGTTACACAATAAGATGCATTAACTATGGGCCCGAACTTACTTTCGTTTTCTCGATGCACGGGCTCGACATTTGAACTACTGAGCATGCATGCACGCTGACGACCAGAAATATGCGTGTGTATATTTTTCACATTGCAAAATATAAGTAAGTTATTTCTATTTTCTGGCAAGCATTTGTAATAGATTGATTGAATAACATTACTAATAGATCATACACGAGTTTGAATCGTGTTCGAAAAAAGGCAATTATTTACACAATCGATTGTGCCTCACGCTAATCGAGCCCTGAATCATTTGGTACAACCAATCACCGATTATAGTCGATCATCGTCCCAACACTAATGCATGACACGTCCTTAGCAGTACGTCCATATCACAGCAAGAGCATGCAATTAATAAATCAACAGAGTTCATTTATCAGTTAGCACAAGAAACTTGTCATAACACTTCACTATTTTTGTGCAAAATGCAGTAAAACTTTGTTTGTGAGAACGCATCTCTGTGCATGTGGCATTTTTTACGTTAGATGTACGAATCAGAAGCATAGCTGATTATGTTAAAATCAGTCTATTGCTTTAAATGGTGTGGTTTAGTACACAGCACACTGATGTGACGACCTCACCCTGTGAACAAGATGTTAACCCTCAACTACAGCCTGGCACTTGCTTATTTTCATGAATAATCCAAGACCTGCTTAAATATTTACACATTTCTCCTCGTCAACACGATAACACGAGTGATTAATGCTCAATCTGGATGGGTGATTTTGTAGCAGTGCCACTGTTGGACCATTGAGTTCCCTGCGGAATCATCATTTCGTGGTGATTTTATCTTACTGCTTTTTACTTTTCAAGTTTCTTCTTCGCTAACATCTAAAATATGGTCACAATAAGAGGATCTATTTCACATCATAGTCAACATAAAAGTTTTTAATAATTGAGGAGATGATTGTGACATTTGAATATATCATAAAGCACATATAGCTAACTAACTAACAAACTAAGTGACTGACCCGGCTCCGTGGCTTCCTGCCCACTGTTTCCCTCCTGCGACCTCTCATGGGGAGTCGACGAATCAACTTTTTCCTCAGTTTGCTCATCTTCATTTGGGGACGATTCAGGTTGTGCAGTTTTTTCTTTGCTCGCGACGTCTTCATCTTCGGAGTCCGGTTCAATTAGGAGTAACGACTGACCTTCTTTTTCATCCTCGATGCCATGAACCTCTTTCAGATGTTTCCTGCAGCAAAATGGAAAGTTGAGAAAACGAACACAATCGATTATACGGCGTAAATAAGAATTCATCGGTCAACTTCACATGGATGTCGTGATTTAACTTACTTGATGACCATCATTTCTTAAAGCTTTAAAATGTAGAACGTACAACTGACATTTTCACGGGACTGGTAACAATTTTGGCATATCAGTCCTAGAAAGCTTTGTTCTTTATCTGGGTATGTGAGTGCAGGGAATTTCTCTCATTTCAAACACCTCTGGCCAATTTGGCGAGAGCTATAACAAGAGCACCTGCCAAATGTTAAAAGCATTCGCCAAATTTGGCAGGTGATATTGAAACGGCACTGGTCAAATTCCCGACTTGGAAATAAAAACAGTTTTTGTTTTGAGGCTTAATTTTCAATTGCCCAAAACTTGATAGAAAAGGCAGTCGCCAAAGTGGCAGTTGCAAATTGAATCCCACTCGCTGAATGGATTAAGCCAGGGTGACGTACGTGGCTGCGCAAACGGCTGCGAGCGTGCATGTGTGTGTGTGTGTGTGTGTGCGTGTGTGCATGTGTGTGCGTGTGCGTGTGTTTGTGTGTGTGCGTGTGCATGCGTGTGTGCGTGTGTGTACGTACGCGGCTGCGAGCGCGCTGGCGAGCGGTTTGCGGCAGTCTGTGCACGTCGCGGCGGGCGGGGCTGCGCGGTGCCGCGTGGCACGCGGTGCAGCTGCAGCTCCGCGCGGGACCCAAAGTGTCGGCTGCACACGGCGCACGCCAGGCACAGGTTGGAGCGCACGTGGCGCTGTAAGCGAGACAGCGGAGCGGGCCCGGACATGCTGAAACACAACACGCAGACTGAAATGTCAGAGCACCAGACTTTAAACATTAGTGGTGCGAACGATCGACGATGTAATTGCGATTAGACTCGTTGGGGAAGTGGTGACCAATGATTGAATCTAGTTTAAAATAATCATTATAGTCGCAGAATTCATATCTACCATTCTCTCAACCATGAAAATGAATTTCATACTATCAAACATAATATTTAACTAAATATTTTCCACCCGGAAGTTTACCATTACTATGAAAAGCGTCTCGGAGTTAGTTTACAAAAAGACCACAATGCTGGGGCGGCGCCACAAGTCGTAAACACTAAAAAAAATGGCGGCGTATTTGATTGTTGCCAGAGTAGATTTCTCGAGTGATATTTCAATAATTTACATATGTATGGGAGACGTCTACAACTCATAATCGATCTGATTCGATCATCAGCCAGCGAGTCTGACCACTATTAAACATACAGCTAAACCTCGATATAACGCACCTCGATTTAGCGCGAATTTCTGTGTAACGCGGATTGACTGTGGACTCTATTTATTTTATATTCTTATACCTATATATCCTTATATATGAAAATATTGTCAAAAATACCCTTTATGCAAGTTGTTTACCTTCGAGGCAGCCATAATGGCGCACAAGGAAACTTGCTGCGCGCATGTGCAATCATTTCCGCGTTTAGGTCTAACACTACGCAATCTCGACCAATGGCATAATGACATAATGACAATGACATAACGCGCTTTCAGGGTTAACGCGGTTCTCGAAGTATGGACCCCAATGTCCGCGTAAAATTGATGTTTAGCTGTAATGAACAGGTCTTCCAGCAATCCCAGTCATGATGTATTTAAGCGATCATTACAAGTACTCATTTGTAAATACAAATATGCAAATTAGCTATTTTTTAATGGTTGAAGACACCAGTAACAGTGTGTATTGTGACGTTGGCATTGACAATGAATTATCATTGCTCTCAGATTATGTGACTAGGAGACAATTTTTCTGTCACAACGTCTTGGAGGCTTTAAATTCCATGTTTGTTTTAGTTGTGAGAGATCTTTGGGTTACGATTTCATTTATATGGGCATCAATGTGTGCTTTAACCATGGCCATCATACTCTATAGGTACTTGGCATTTAATCAAAGACTTCTTGTCTAAGATCAGCCTGACAGTTTCGACAACTGCTGATGCCATTTGCAGTTGTCGAAACTGTCAATCAATGTAAGAATTTATTGTGTTGTGTCAAGATGAACTTTGTATACATGTAGCCTGGCGTGCGTCTGACTCACCTCTGCCCGCACGTGAGGCACGTGTAGTCGTCTCTGCGCGTGTGCTCGGCCATGCGGTGTGTGTACAGCGCGTGACGCGACGGGAACTCGGCGCCACACGCGCCGCACGTAAGGCACATACGCGCACGCCGGTGGGCGGCGAGGTGGGAGGCAGAACCACACACGTAGCTACAACACCACGGGGAAACCTCAGCCACACCGAGCAACATAAAGGGAAGAATATACCCATCCCCCTTCTCAAGTCTCAGCAAAAATCCACGGCCATTCTCACTAATTTTCTAACCATTCTCATTTTGCAATTTCTAAATTTTTCAATTTCTCACAATTCTCAAAAAAATGGATCCCCATTCTCATTTTTCATAAAAACTCAAGGGCCATTCTCACATCTCAAAATAGGTATGTTTCCCCCTCTATATACTTGTGCAAGGACATTTTTGGAAGGACATGTCGGTTTTTGAATTGCACTCATCCTGCTGACTATTCATAATTAGCACTTTTCCACTTTATTCCTATTATTTCTGTTCCCCACACGTTTAGTAAGAGATGAGGGCTAAATATTGAAGCTTTAATAGCAGAGACCACTACTGTCTTTATAGCAGTGGCCAGAATTTTCTGGAGACACAATCATACAGAAAACAAGTTCTATAGCTATAACAGAGGATACAACTGGTTCAGTGGACGCTAAGCGTGGAGTCTGGTTATCAGTGTACACTCCCATACGGAACTCGACGTCATTAATTTTATTGCTGGATTTGTGCAATATTTTTATTCAACAAAATGTTTTTCTAATCCTGCTGCATTGATTCATACTCTCCAAATGTGGAGAGTGATTTGCAATTTACACTCGCCAGTAGACATTTACGATCATCTGACAAAATATTGACAAAAAATGAAATAGAATAATTGCTTCATGCATAAATTATGACCGTTGTCATATTGCCAACAAATAATGAAGGATTACTTCGAATTTACACACATTTTCAGCAACCTATTATTTAAAGGATGGAATTCATCAACAGCCGGAGGTCTTCTTGGTGCTTGTTTTATATTTGGGGCTATTGCTTTATTTCTGGAAGGTCTATGTTATGCACAGATAAATTGCAAAAAAAGAACTAAAAACATTATCATGATGACATCCTCACCTGCACCAGCCGCACTGTTTACTGTTGGCAGCCATCACCAGAATGCGGCGCTCCTTCTTGTGGACCTCGCGCAGGTGGCGATCGAGGCTGCCAGAGCAGCTCAGGGTCTTGTCTACAACGGTCGATGAAAAATCTCAATCTAGAACGCACTTAATGATAAGAAAACTATCAACTGGCGCGTCTTTCTAGTTTGTCAGAATAACTAGAAATTCTACTGAGATAAGATGTGGGGTTTTATAGTAACACTACCTATGGTTGTCATGGTTCATGGCAGCATGAATTTCTACAAATCTAATGTCACTTACGACAAATGTGGCAGACTTTGGGTGTTTCCTCCTCCTGACCCTGGGAGTGGACGGCCTTGACGTGTTTGGCGCGCGTGGTCCGATACTTGAAGCGCATGTCACAATGCTCACACGCGTATCTGAAATACAAAAAACAACAATGAAAAAAACCTCACAATAAGAACAATCACAGTTATAACCACGATTTGTGGAGACGGCTTAAGTCGCATTTTGCCATGCCAAATCCTTTTTCATTTTTAAAATAAAATATGTTTAAACCAACCACGTCAAATACGATAAATACCAACACTAGAAGCCCGAACCTTTTCTCGTGCGTGTGGGTGACCATGTGATCCTTGATGCTGCTCACGACTTTCTTGCACACGGGACACGGGCCGCGGTGTTTGATGCCTCCGCCCCGCGGCGCCCAGACGTCCATGATCACCGGGATGTCGCGGTCGCCCCCAGCCAACTCCTCCGGCTCAGGCAAAACCTCACTTTGCTGGTCACTTTCTACAAAACATGTGCATGATCTGTTCACCAGACGGTCGATGGGGTGTTCTTAATGACATAGAAAAGCATGAATATTTTTGCGGCAAATACGGAATAAACTATCAATAACGCTATATTTATCCTCAAAGCCTACAGAGTTTGAGTCCCGTCAGGGCCACTTGACATAGTCAAATGGAAGCTTAGGCTTGTAAAACCTGTCTTCAGCTATGTCAGAATAGTGGTAGGAGCTTGCTTGCCATAGAAGAGAGAGAGAGAAGAATATAATTCTACAGAAATCTCCCCCGCAAGTTGCTGGGTCCGCACAGACACACATTGACTTGTCACTGACATCACGGCTTCTCACAATTTAGCACTTCACGATCCGGAGATTCACTTACGGCTTTCGTTCTGACGGACGACGATCTCGGCGGGGTGGTCTTTCCTCCGATGTCGGCTTCGCTCCGATCTCGTCATGAACTGTTTGTCACACGTGTCACACGGGTACCTGGTCACAGACAATAGTGATAGTGCCCAGTTGATTTTGTTTTGTGGTATATAGTAGCAGTTCTCATGATTCAATTACTTAAAAGATATTACCTGCTTTTCTTCCTGTTTTAAATATAATCTATGATCGATTTCGAATTCCACAAGTTCCTTTTCACAGGTTGCTTAATTTTGAAAAGGAACTTGGAGTTCGAAATCAATCATAAATTATATTTGAAAATTTGTATCATTCAGAAGATGTTTTATAGTTTCTGGATTCAACATATCAACGTAGTAAACGTAAATATACAGTTTCTGTGCTCCTAACAAAATGTGAGTGAATTAACATGAAAATTTGTAGTTTAGAATAATTTTTTGGAAGGCGAGCGGGTTCTATCTCACCTGGTGTGGCGTGTGTGAGTGACCATGTGGTCGGCCACGCTGCTCACCAGCTTGTTACACTCGGGACAGCGCTCCTTGTAGCTCACACCGTCGCCCGACGCGTCCTCGTCATTGTCTACAGCGAGCAACAAACGCTCAGAACAACACACACACGGACAAAGCCTCAAAGATAAAGCACTCGGAGTATCAGATGTCCTGAAGAGACCTGTGACGCGTAACTATTCTCATTAAAAATTCTGACCAATCACAGGATGTTAATCTATATTTATCACAGGCCGGAGATGAATATAACTGAGGTCAAGTGACCAATCACAGCTGAGTATTAGACGGGTGTGGCAGGTTCAACCAATCAGGTTGCAGTATTTAAACAGGTCACATAAATTATGTTAATTCACTCTCAGGCGAAACATTTCAGAGGTCAATTTGCTTGACATCTGATACTCAGAGTGAGATAAAGCAGTAACATCTAAAATTTCTAAGTTTTCTGGTGGAAAATTATGCCAAAATTATGCAGATTTGTGAAGGCTACCTAGATTTTTCCCAGCATTTCATAAATAAACTTCTGTTGGTTTCTCTTTATTTTTATCACGTCTTTTCCTTTAAGTTTTCTGTCAAATTCAAATTCTAGATTTTTTAAAACTTTTTATAACCTGTATTTAAGGGTGATTTAATCAATGAATAAACTGAACTGGTAATTAGTATTTTTCACTTACTGTTGGGCGAATCCTCCGCGTCCCTGTGTATTTTCCTGTTGTGTTTACTGCGGGCCGAGCGTGTGTAAAACTTCTCCCCACACGCACCGCACGCAAAGCTAAAACGCAAAGGGAACCAATCCAATTTCATCTTTACAAGTGGAATGCTTCATACATAAAGCTGTGGATAAGGTGATAAGATAGCTGATGAATATATTAAAGCCATCTGCATTCCACACGTGTCAGACATTGAACAGACACTGTTGTCTAAAGAAATCTATTGAATAAAGACAAGTTGTTTTTGCGTACTTTTTCTGCCTGGTGTGAGTGACCATGTGGTCGGTGAGGTTGGTGACGTGGACCCCGCACTCGGGACACGGCTGCTGCCTCCGTCTGCTCCCGACACCCCCGCCAGCCGGGGACTCGCTCTCTGGATTGTGGAGGGAATCAAGTTATGCTTACACTTGATATGGGAGATAAATGATGGTTTAGTGAGTGGAGCAACTAGACTGCTCACTTTTTGTTACTTTTTCCACTTTATGAAAGTAAAAACCTTATTTTTAACATACAACCTCTCAACTAATGCCATATCTTCTAAATGACCATATAAAGTGCAACTATTGTTATAACGATCAACTCAGAACCATGGATCCTACAGTCCGAGACGCGTGATGTTCTAATGAGTAAAACGTTTGGGTAACTTGTCCTAGGATCAAGGATTCTCAAGCAATTCAACTTAAAGAGGCAATTCATTAACTTTGTTTATGGAATGGGATATGTAAACTATAAAATAGTGCAAGCCCATATTTCAGGCTGCTCGGTGTGTGGACATTTATGATTTTATTTCTATTCATGCCACTGGCAGATCCAGGCTTTTAGAAAAGGGGTACACTAAAGAAATCTCACGGGTTGCATATGTGCAATAGATAGCGGAGTTGCCAAAAAAACCATGAAAATGAAAGATTTTGGTGGGAAAAGGGCTGAGTGACTGACCAATGAAGCTGTCCACGATGTCCTCATGCAGTGAGCCGCCACTCATCAAGTGCTCGCTCACACACACTCGGGTGCCCGCAAAGCTAAAACAACAGGCAATAGGTTTCATTGCTCATTAATAAATCAGCTTCTTCCAGGGTATGAAACTCATCAAAATTTGCTTACGGACCACAGGGCCGGTGTCATATTGTAAATGGACCCTGTAGAATATGTACCCGGTGTCCATTTTCTATAGCGGAAAATGGACCTGGACCCCCCCACCCCACCCCAAGAATATTTTTTGTACATTAAGATAATTCTATGAAATGATACAATTATAGATGTGTGTTTCATAGTTAATAATTTGCCCTTGATGTGGTAGGTTTTGTTTAAAAAGATGCCATTGTATCGGAGTGAAAGCGGAAATTGCAATTCGTTGAAATGTAAGATACTCATAGATACAAAGTATAATAAGTAATCAATAATAGATAATTAGTAACATTACTAAATCTTATAATCGAAACATAAGTACAACATACAGACTTGCAAATTGATGGTTCTTACTATTGTATTCAGAAATTAAGGAAAGGCCTTTGATCTGTAAATTCTGTAAGATCTGTAAGTTCTGTAAGTAAAAGCCGTTGATCTGTAATCTCAGGGTTTGGGTCTTAAGCAAGTGCTTATATATACACATTATTTTTGATTATAACTAATAGCAGTTTGGTGGGGGGGGGGGGTCCAGATTCTATGGCATGGAAAATGGACCCGGGTCAAGATTCTATGGCATGGAAAATGGACCCGGTCACATATTTTGCTTTTTACTCTTGGGGAAATATTTATGGAATAGAGTTTTCAGTAGCATTGTATATCACACCATTTATTTATCAGGGGTTGTTTTAATGCATCGGCGCTCTCGTCATCTATAGAATCCAGTTACCATGGCCTAAATGTAAAATATTTGTAAGTCAATATTATATTGTGATGCGGGTCCATTTTCTATGCCATAGAAAATTTTGCGCCCCCCCCCCTCCCTCTCTCCAGTTATCATGAAAAATATTATATCTAATGTTCCAGTCCTTAAAAGAATGTATTTCCTAGGTCCATTTTTAATGCAAAAGTAAAACGTGTTGTAATTTTGTATTTTACATAGTAATCTGGTCCGTTTTCTATGCCAAAGAATTTGGACCCAGCAAATAATGAAAAACACATATTAATAATGTATCCTTGTTCCATTTTGATTCTACTATTAGATAATTTATATTCCTATGATTATATCACAATACTTACACCTTACAACTGTTCCCAATGCAATTCAATGTGCATTATAATTACATTTAATTGAAATTATTAAAATATAATGAAAATATCACATACACAATGAGTAAAGTTCAATTAAATCGTTAGTAAATTCATAAAACTTAAAATAGAAACTAATAAAAGAATTATAAAAAGTAGCCGGCCCTGGCAAAAAGTGTACGGCCCTTCATTATGTTCATATTTACAACTCCCAACAAGTAGCCTACCCACTGGGCCGTGAACTTTTAAAACCAGTCGGCCCGGGCCAAAATCAGCCGGCACCGGGCTGCCGGGTAGGCTCTATTTCATACTCTGCTTCTTCGTATCTCAACCATTGACAATGTTCACAGCAGTGGTTTAGACCAGTCATTAAGTGACAACAGGGTTTGAGTT
This sequence comes from Streblospio benedicti, assembly GCA_019095985.1. NCBI lineage: Eukaryota > Metazoa > Annelida > Polychaeta > Spionida > Spionidae > Streblospio > Streblospio benedicti. The sequence goes on from CM032667.1 coordinate 58,971,754, forward strand.
GGTATCCAATGTTGTCACTTAATGACTGGTCCAAACCACTGCTATGAACATCTTCAAACATTGGATACCAAGTCAAATCAAACCCTTATGGAAATGATGTGCTCCATTCTAAATTTAACACTCCGAAATTCACCTCAGAATTCCCATAAAAATATTATTTACTTCCAGTTAACCGACACTGTTGTTGATAAACCGCCTCCTTGTACTGAGAGGACGGATGCCATTAGCAATAAACACACAAAAGTTGTCTAAATACCTTTTTATCTGTGTGGTTTTCTGTTGGTGGTGGTCATCCTCATCCTGTCTGACTACAGATGCTGCTGTGACATCATCATTAGATATTTCCGTGTCCTCAGCATCGTCAAGCTCTTTATCTTCATCCCATATTTCCTTCTTACACATCACTCTGCCTGTGCTTTCCTCCTCTGACTCTTTTGCTCTCTCACCCTCGTTAACCAGAGGAACTTCGCTGGTATCCGTCGACTCTTTCTTTATGAAGCTATCAGCGTCACCGTGGGAGTTCTCCCCTGGTTTCTGCTCGCTATGGACGAGGTTCACGTGTCTCCTCAGACTGGTGTCGGTGGAGAACACTTTAGCGCAGACATCACAGCGGAGGGCGACTTTCTCAAACTCCCGCGGGTGTCGCCGGCGCATGTGTAACAGCTTCATGTTACGGTACAAAAAACGCATCCCACAAACATCACAGCCGTATCTACAACACAATGTTACAACTACAGCGCAATCTTCATTTAACTTCTCTGTGGTATTTAAAATTGTTTCGATTTCATCAAACATCTGTTTGGTTTCATCAGACGACGCTTTCGGCTCAAAACACAATGTGAAACTACAGCTGATAAAGTTAAAAGTAGTTGCATGCGGATGAATGGACCTGATGTTACCTACGCTGTGCTGGTAGTTTGCACCAATTCATAGAATTAATGAAGTTTAACACTCAATTTCAAAATGTGAAAATCTATAAGCAAGCCTGGACTTTAAAATGAAATAGTGGTCTCCACGAAACAATGTTTAGATTGAAAACTAACACTTGTCTTTGAAATTGAGTAACCACAGTCTGTGCTGTCAGCTACACATGTTCATACCCTCACAACCCCAAACCTTGTTGCAACTGTTTGCTGTAATAATTAACCTTGACTGCCGAATGGAATCCAATCACAAACTTAATGTCCAATCATGTGGTTTTAAACAATTCACATAGGTACATTTAAGACGTATTTATTGATGATAAATAAATTACATTCATGTTGAGCAGTGTACCTACCGTTTTTCGCCTGTGTGCACCACATAATGGTCTATGAGCGAGCGGTAGAACTTGCCACAGACAGGACACACACCGGCACGTTTGTCCCCCGCCGCTCCCTCAGCCTCCCTACAACGCTCTTGTCCTTTGTGAAGCGACATGGCAGACATGCTCTTGAAGCGTTTACCTGATTGTTAAAAAAGTTCGTAGTTAGGTGCGTAAACATATAGTGTGGTATTATAAGGATCATAATTTGTTTCGTTTGTCAAATTTTCATCTCTAATGTGTACTGTGTTTTAAGTGTATTAGTGAAATGACTAACTATAAGCTATTACTAGAATGAGTTTGCATATTTCATGAAATATATTTAACCCATGCGAGAACGTATTCACTAGTAAAATTGCTCAAACTTCTTATTTTCGATATCACACACTTACCACATTGGTCACAGTTCCACACTCCTCCCGTCTCAAACTCTTCATCGCTTTTTTCATCAGGAGGTTCGACTTTAGGAACGAATGTTTCTTGCTCCAACTGAGGAAGTCTTTCCAAAACAACAGACACGTCTTTGCACTGGTTTGTTGCTGTTTTCTTGGTAATGCCCAGTTTTTGTCTCCTAGTCTGTATAATGGACACGCTTCAGTACTTTGTGCGGCGAGGGACTGAGGGGATCTGTCACAGCAGCACTATTTTCTAGCTCTGTTGGGCTTCTGGACTCACGGTCGGTGTTGTCTCTGGTTTGTTTTTCTATCGACAGCTCTTCCCCACGGATTGTGAACTTATAGTTGTTGTGAGGAAACACCAGCTCATTGGCTCGGGCGAGGAAATGTTTGCTGTCAGATACACCGGCGAGAATCCACGATCTAATCTAAAAGATCAATAAAAGGGCATCAGTTTGGGCTTTAATAATGTTAAAAATGTACAAATGAAATAAACAGATCATGAAACACTAGACAAATTGTACCATGAAAACAGACGTTTCATATGGCATTCGCCACATTTCTTCAGTGTTGTGACGATTGACATAATAGACTATCATATGAAACGTCTGTTTTCACGGTACATAATCCAGTTGTATAGATTAAATATTACATAATATATATTAACCTGGATGTCTAATCTTCACGCTATTACTAGACAAATTGCTTATAGAAGTGTTCATAAAACTTTGACCAGCTGATCAGCTAAAAAAAATGGTCTCGTATTGTTTACAATTGATTTAATCCGCTGAGAAAAACTAATGAAATAAATGTCTCAATAGACAAACTGAAGATTTTAAATGATGCAGTGAGAAAGGCGTGTACGTGTGGATTGTTGACCAACATCTGGAGCTGGTGTTCTTGTGGATGGACCCAGCAAACCAACAACAGCTCCAACATCTGCAGAATCACATCATACAGTGGTTACAAAGTTGGAATAATTTGGATAATTCTTAAAAAAAGGTGTAGAACAAACTGCAATTGAATATTTTAACAGTACAAGTCAAAATGATGTCAATTATTGAGTGTTATAAAATTATCTTTCCCAACATCAGTACACAAAATTTTGTAAACATGTTCAGTTATTCAACAATAAGAAGCAGGTATTAACTGTTGAAAATTTGGAAGTGATTATATTATTTCTAATTTATTGTTGTTGGGTAAATGAATTTATTATTGAATTATATGATTTATACATCGAATGAACTTTTATAATGATGTTCAGTTAACTTTACAAGTGGGATGAAGAGTTTTAATAATGAAATAACAGCAACAAAATTTGCAAACAAACCTTGAATGGCAGTGACTGTATGTGGAGATTGCTTGCACTCCCATCGTGAGCCCCTGGGTCCCCGTCTGGAGCCTCAGTTAGAGCGCGGGCCAGCAAATACACAAGGTTGGGGGCGTTATGTTTGTGTAGACGGCAGACAGCAGCAGATATCACGGCCTGGAAGTCTGCAGGCAGGTCTAATGACTGGACGTGCAATGTTAAGTCAGCTGGTGGTCTAGACATGACGCATAGACGTAATATGATGTGGGTCTAGACGGGATTCTTCAAACTCCTTGGGGATTAAAGCTCTACTGCAAAATAATTAGTGCTTCTACTTTCTGAACAGTATGAAACTGTTTCAGTAGAAAGACATACTTTTGTTCATTGATACTATCACTAAATGTCAACTATTGTGTCCGACAGTCTTCACAGCACTAATACTTCATATTCTTATACTAACTCTTCATATTCAATTCATTTTGTTCTGAATTCTACTTTACATTCTTCTCTTCAATTGTCCAAGACGTTTGTCCACTAGTCAATGATTGCTCTTACAGCTGTTATCCAAGTGTTCACAACGCCATCTGAATAAGACAAGAAATAACTTCTTAGCCAAGTCTTCCAGAAACAATGTATCCATGTTTAATTAGTATTCTTAAAAATCAAAATATTTTGTTTAATATAATATCCAAATATTGCTTATGTATATTAGAAAAGAAAAAAGAAAAAACCTTCGCTACAAATTAGCATTCCCTCGATACAACCGTTAAACATAGATGTCTTGAAAATTTTACTCATATTTTTTTGTTGACCACAATGAACTAATATCTAAATCAAATGCTTGTACTCAGAAAGACACCTCCAGCATCATCCAATCAAGAATGAAAATTTCAAATTCGAAAATAATGAAGAATGAAAATCTTAAATTTGTGATAATGAGGAATAACTGATTCGATTTGTAGAAAGAAAAGGCGAAGTGTAAGATTGCGCCCGCCGGAGTCTACGGAGCAGACGGCGGTGTGGTTCTGGCGACTCCGCGGCACGCCGGTCACGGTCATGCTCGGTACGTCTAATGGGGGGGGCCATGAGGGGAAAGCTTTATTTTGTGGTGGCGGACGTAGCCATTTTAGCGGCCTTCATTTGAAATATTTATTTTCTTATGGAGGGAAGAGATCTCAGCAGCAGTTTTAAAAATGTATCAATTGCCAAAAACTTTCATATTGACTTTCATATTTTTTTAAAGTAGAAAGATGCTTAAAACAAACTAGGATTAAAAGGATAAAAAAAAATCAACGCATGAATTAAAATCAATGTTATATATAGAATAAATACATACTTTTTTCAGACAAAATTACCCAAGAGGTTTGGTGTAATGGAGAAGTACTGGAAACAAAGGTGAGTGTAAAATCAGGCAATCAAAAGGTCTATATGCTGTATCTTTTTATTTCATAGGGCAATTATACAATCGGCAAAAAAGATGTAACAAAAAAAAAAAGATTACAAAAGCACCATGGCACTTATACTGCCCCAGTACCAGTGCCATGCAGCTACAAACTGACATGATTTGCAGAAACTGGTTGCGACGGGGACTTCCGAGAGACCGGGATTAAAGTTTGAGATCAAAGTGGCGAATGAGGAGTACTGCGGAGAGGAGGAAGAGGATGAGGAAGACGGACTGACAGGTATGTGCCACGACACGCAAAGCTTTCACCCAAGTTTGACCTAGTCGGTTATTATGATCTTGGGATGTCATTATGTCTCAGTTCCTGTTCCATGAATGCATCAAACTCTACGTACAATTCAGTAATAGTAGCCGTGGCAGTAAATACATGTGCACATGGACAATTTATACGAAGCAAATAGCTGTAGTAAGCATGATAACAACAGGTCTGACTGTTCTTATTTTATGTTCATAAATCTCTAGTGCTCTTTAATTATGACAATGGTAAAGGTTATTGAATATTTGTATCTGACTTCTATACGTGGTGTAGCACACAAAAAATTCACACAATTTAATTTGTGAATTTTGCACTAAATTGTGCACAAATATAGTATTATGCGATATTTAAAGACGATGAAATGAAAGACATGAAAAGATTTATGGCTTGAAGGCAATCAATAGCTGCAACATTCTACTTTTACAGTTTGTGCTATGCTATAAATGAATAAAATATTAACATTTCTTGTATCAGGTTTGGGGCTGACGGGAGAACAGAGCCGCTATGATGACAGTCATGACACCACAGACAGCAACATGGAGGAAGAGGCGTCTGACCATGTGGAGATGGACGTTGGTACGGAGTCACGGGAAACCGAAAGTGAGCGCACTTTGTGGGCAGACGACAATGGGCTGGATGTTGACATGGAGGGCGAAACAGCAAGCGACCAATCAGAGGGCAGCTTTAGGCTTCACGATGTAATAGCAGAAACACAGGAGCCGGTACAGTCGCAGGAAATGTGTCGCGGCGACGGCAAGAGACTGTCGCTGCCGCACTTTGATGACAGGAAAAAGCTGCTGTTTATGAGGATGAACAGTTTACACGCGGCTGACTCCTCACAGAGTTCCTGCGATTCACTTTATTATGACGCCGTGGAGGAACTTCAAAACAAACAACCAGATATTAGTCCAAACGTCCACAACGCATCTGTAAGCGAAATGCCGAAAAGTGCCACAGTGAAATTACTGCCACTAAGTGCGTTACAAAACTTTGACGATCAGTCGGATGATGCGTCATGCTTCAAAATGGCACCTCAAGCACCAAAGTTTTTCTTTCACTCTGCAAAAGTGCGACATTTCGTATTTGGTGCGGAACACGTTTATGAACTTTATGTAGATGGCTGTATGATTCAAGAACATACAAAATCACCAATCAATATCTCTGAGGAAAAAAGTTCCGGCGAAAAGAAAAACGATTAAATTTTGTATATAGCGGTACTTGAAAGTATTTATTCATAAATGTGTGGAATGAAAAAGCATTACACTGCTAATAATTATATGTATCTGTGCTGTATCAAAGGATTATCATAGAAGTGTGATTATTTTGATTTTTTTTCAAAACACATGGAGTAACTCCAAGTTGAATCTCGTAAAAGTATATCTCAAGTGTGAATTGGTGTTATTTTGGTTAAATGTTTAAAAAATTACCATGACACTGTATGATTTATACAGTAGATCTACTATTGCTTAGTGTGATAGCTTTGTAAAATTTACATTTCAATTGGTAAAAATCTAGTCATATGAACTTTTTTCTCTATACTTTACTATCAATGATATAAATTTTTTTTGCTTTTTATCTTTTAACAACAATTTGTGAAAAGTCCAATGTAACTTTTAAAATAAATGTCCTAAGATACATTGGCATTAGAACATACCTTCCTATTCAACAGATTTATACTTCTGGTCGACTTTGAACATGGGACCGTGTCCGGGCACTATATAGTCAGCAATCTACAAACATCGCAACCTTGATGAGTCATGTTATAAAGATACAAAGATTAATTGGACAAAAATGTCAATTTTCAAAGATTTAATTACATCATGAGGCTATATTCTGGACCTCAACTGCCACGATCCCAGACTCTGGAGCCATGTTTTTCTATCCGTATGCCAGTGAGTAAGAATAAAAGAGCTCTGGTAATTATTTTCAAGCAACAACAGCAGACCCCAGAATTGAGAAAGCTGGAGATGAATAACATTCAACTACTACACTGGGACAAGGCAGCGGCAGCACAATGTAACACAGACACATGGCTGTGGTGTAACAAAACAACAGCACACAATACTTTTTTTTTAAATTTCCTCTGATAACATTATGAGCATTATCATTTCCAAATTGCCACTTTTTGAATGTATGCTTGATACCCCTATGCAGAAGTCTGGTATTTGAGTTTCTAAAGTGTCTACATTACGTTCATAATCTTGTCACCAAGCAACCTAAAGGCACAGCAGTTTTCGCGTCTACCTGTAGCACTTTCCGCCGGTTCTCAGCTTGCAGTTCTGGCTTGTAGCTGTTGGCTCTCCACAGCTCCTCACAGTCCAGGTCGCCCTCACTCTCAAACAAGTCGCCTACACAACATGAAGCGACTTGTTAAAAAATGGAAATCATTTTTCCAAATTCCAATTATTATAATTATCATTTATCATATACAGTGAAACCTGTCTTAAATGGACACCTTTGGGAGCCATGAAAAACCCGCATATTGATGTCTTTATGATAATAATTTATTTTCATAGTATCACATTCACAGAATAAAAAATTCTTACAGTGCTATTGATACATCACCAAATAATAAATGATCATTTAAGAATTACATGATATGATATTAAGGAGACTTCCTGGAGAAAAAAGAATTTGGAGATAAAAAAAAAATTCTCAAAATGTTCTTGTTTTTTTATTTTAGTATAAATGTATATTCATTTCCATTTTCAAAAATGTATAACACCTAGCAGGAGTTATAAGTTATAAGGGCAGGTGCACTTGTAAAAACGAATACGGTAATGCATAAGAAAATTTTCTGTATTAGTCAGATTTTCTGTTGTTCAGTCTTCTGTTGTTGAGGATATTCAGTGCATAACAATATCATGTATCACATTATTGTCTACTCCACACACCTTACTATAGACAACTTAGTCCACTGGCTGAGTTCACAGGCGCTGGACCTTCATGGTGGCCACCTTGTAGGAGTAGTGGGCACCTCTCCAGTCCTGCCACTGTATGCCGTGGTTGGCTGACACGCGCCCGCCCTGGAGGTAGGGGCCGGTGAGTCGAGCACGGACGCAGCTGTTGTACCACCAGCCGCCGGTGTGGTGGTCTATTCCATCAGCACAGTGACAACTACACCGATCATTGTCACCGTCAATGGTGGTGAACATCATGTTACTGTGGTACCAGCTCATCAAGTTGCCCGCGTTGCCGCGGTGGCTGTTGATTCTCAGTCGATACTTGTCAGATGCACGACCCACACTGAACGTGGTGTACTCCACATAACGCGTCTTCCCCTCCCAGTCCATGAGGTCCACTCGCATCTTATATTTCCGGCTGGTGGTGAGCTGATGCATCTGCACCAGCCCCATCCAGTGGGAGCCCTCGGGGTCGCCAAATCCAGCCTCATAATCCGCCCACTTCTTGTGGGTGAAGTCCGTGAGGTTGTCCTGGCGGTGCAGAATGCGGGTCCATACACCACCATCAGGAGACATCTCACAGTAGACACTCTTCATTTGTCCGTTTCCTGCGTTCACACGATACACTCCACTGGTCTGATTCCCGAGGGCTCGAATGTCCTCACAGTCTTCACTTGTCAGCTCTGAGACTTTGGTTTGTAGTTGGTTTATAGTATTCTTCTGATTCTCCACTTTCTGGTTGAGTTCTTGGACTCTATTTTCAAACTTGTTTTCTTGAGAAAGTTGTGAGTTCAGTTTTGATACTGCAGTATCATATGAGGTCTTCTGACTATCAAGTTTGGTTTCTAATTCTATTATCATCTTTTGCGATCTCTCATTTGTATCTATCAAAAACAATGTGTCTCTTTCCATATTTTCCATCATATTGACCAGCCTGCGGATTTCTACATCATTCCTACATTGACCATCACACTGACTGTCCAGTAACGTGGATTGACTCCACACACTGACCAATCCACTCAACATCAAAATCAACAACAAACTCATGACGTTCACTTCTCTGTGACTTCTTAGCATAGAGTGACTGAATAAACTGGTTATAAATCTAATCTTCACAAACTGTTGAAATAGGAAGTAAGTTTTAATCAAGCATGATTGATCTGTAACAGTTGATCTTTAAAGTTCATGCAGCTTGGAAAGTTACCATGGAGACAGCTCATGTCTCACCGAATCCAATTACATTGTTTGAAATGAAATATGTTTAAACTAAAATGGACAGATCATCTTCTTTTCTATGGCTATATCATAGCTGAAATAAGTCTTATCTTATCTTAATTCACAGTTAGCTCCATTTCAAAAAAAAACAAAAACATAAAACTTAAAACACTTTGTCAGCAGCTATGACAAGGGACACCACAAACTGGTAACTGCATACTGACCGGAAAAAATTAAAAAATTTTTTTTAACAAAAACCAAAATAAAAAAACACAGAAAATAATAATAATAATAATAATGATGTATTGTACCAAACCAAGCAACTTTTGAGTTGTCGAATTACTATTTGGTTGGACAATCTTGGTAAGTAAAGTAGAATTTTTAAAAGAATAATCCATCATAATTTTACTCAAATAACCTTAGTAAACGAGACTTTCTGGAGATGAAAAAATTCTCAAATTGTGCTTGTTTTTTATTTTAGTATAAAAGTACATTCATTTCCCTTTTTAAAAATGTATAACACTTTAGGGGTTTCGGGAATAGAATTTGGTTTATGGACCATACAAAAGATCATGTATACAATTTCGGTACAGGCAAAAGTCACATTGACTGAATTTTTTATAGTCTTTTGTATGATCTTTTGTATGGTCCATAAACCAAATTCTATTCCCGAAACCCTTAAAGTGTTCTACATTTTTAAAAAGGGAAATGAAGGTTCTTTTATACTAAAATAAAAAGCAAGCACATTTTGAGAAATTTTTATTTCCGGAAAGTCTCATTAATTAAGATTTCCAAATATTATTTAAAACATATTTATACGGGCCGGCAGGCACGGCCTTTAATGTAGAGTTCACTCCCGCAAAGTCCCGGAAATATTTTCAGAAAAGAGCGTTATTATTTCATGATGCCACGCCCACTTCCACCAAAGTAACTATAAGAGAATGTGGCTCACGGACTAGTCCCTTTTGTACGTAGTCTCGATCAACCAGACTCTGTAATGGCGGCGCTCATTTCATGCAATAGAGTCTGGTTGAACGAGGCTATTTTGTACGTGACGTGTGATTGACAGCTTGATGTTGACAACAGACTGCCGATTCGATTCTTTCCTTCCTAATAACGTCAATTGGGTTCCATATCTAGGTGTTATGAATGATCCCATGATATTTTGATTACAATATATTTTATTCGACACATTGTATACGTACTAACAATACACGTATATACTAAAATGCCCGAAATTCAGATCACCAATAAAATATCTAGCTTGTTTACAATAATGTTAATGGCGGCATGTTTACGAGAATACAGAGCGACTAGCGTAAAACGTGCAGCGTTCAAGTAGGACACAGTGCGTTCAACGTGTTCCTTAAAACGTCAACCCTCCAAACAATAACGTGCCCCGCATATCTCTGAACGTCTTACATAAACTGGCCGCCATCTCGGATTACAAACCAAATGTGTCAACTGGACCAGGCTCTGTATGCAATACAGAGTCTGGTTAAACGAGGCTATGAATCAACGTAAACATCGCCGTTTTCTTTTCCATTGCATTGGAGTTCAAATTCACTCCCACGCAGTTCAGACTAACTTCTTAAAACCAGCAACATTGGATTTTCACGTTTCATAGGCCGTGTTCTAAATTTAGAATATCCAGGGTCGCCAAACCCACAAACAAGAGGGGGTCTTATAGCAAAAATGCGATTGGTGATTTGCCCTAGATCTATATCTTGAGCGTGAATTGTGAATTGCCTGTATTTAAGTGCGTGAAATGTGATGGAACGTATCATTGGTGACTGGTGATCTGCTCATTACAAGGGTGGTGATTGGTGATTTGCCCTAAATCTTGGGCGTGAATAGCCTGTATTTAAGTGTGTGAAATGTGATGAAACCTATTCAATTACAATTCCTCTGATTGGTGAAAGACAATGAAATGTATTGGTGACTGGTGATTTAGGCAAAAAATGTTGGCGAATGGATTTTCATCAAGGCTATATACCCCCTCTAAACAACTGTGACTACTGATGATAGTCACTCTTATGTACAAAATAATCGACAGCCATAAGAGAATGATAACAGTATATGTTGCATTAAAGTTTATCTGGAAATATTATTTTTCTTTTGAATATTGAATCACTATGCGCTCACCATGTCAGGTTTTTTAAGTTTACATTTTTATGACAATGTCTAAATATATTATACAAATTAGAGAAGTAATGCTCAGCAACCTGCTGGCCCTTGCTATGAGTTGGCTGCAGACAGTGAATACAATCCAATAACACGAGTACCTGCGATGACGACTGTCCCCAGGGCTGAGTTGCGCACCACGAGGCTGACGTCGCTGCAGGTGTGGCCCGCGGTGGGAATCACCTCAATGTCCGGTGACAGCACGAACGGCTCTCCCTAAAACGTAATCAAGACTTGGCAAATTCTGAGCATAGTTGAGAAATGGTTGTCAAAAGTTCATGATAAATTGCGTGTTTTTTTTCAACATGGGGCAAAAAACATATGAAATGTTTGAAACATTTATTTGAAAATAGAATTCACAAATAACATTGAATTAAACTTACCGCAGCTAACTGATTATCGATGTAGCAATCACCTTTACAAATGTCGTGGCACACGACAAATGTTGCTTCAGGAAAGAGGCTCAAGTTGCCGATATGGTCTGAATGTCCGTGGGTTCCAATCACAAAGTCTATGTCACATACAGAAATTCCTTGACTATTCAGAGCTAAAAATCGAGAAAGCAAAAATGCTCAAAATTATTACAATTATAACAGTACTATACACATATGTGAAATAATATGTACACAAAATTCTCTACATGAAATGACATGGTCTCGTATTTTGGGTCATCAGAGGAATTCGTAATTGAATACATCAGAAGGAACAATGACTATTCGTATTAGTTATACTCAAATTCAACTTATCATTTTGATATAAATGGGTCCAACCGTACCAGAGCAATTATTCATTTTGAAAAAGTTTAGTCCAGGAAAACTATTTTTTGAGTTTTAAAACAATGATAAGTACGTGTACCTTCTAACAGAAACTGCTTATCCCAGGGACCTCCAGTATCCACTAAAATGGTCAGAGCTCCCTTTATCAGCGTAATAGAACCGTCTGCCCTATACTCAATATCACCACTTTCTAAAAAAAAAGAAAAAGTCTTAACAATTTATCTGGGGTAGGCGGCTATGGCCTAATCATTTCTTTTGTTTAATACATCAGTACATATTCATTCATATTGAAAATTTGAATTGATTCTTTTCATTGAATGTGTATGTGTTCAATAACATCCTAAATTGTGATATTGTGACTGTCACTTTCTCAAGTATCATAACAACTAGAGCAATCGCACAGTTCGGCCATACACACAATCCGTCAATTGTAGGTATGTAAATGTCCAGGCCATGCTTTACTGTAGTTGTACGGTGGCTAGGACGTGTGTGGCAGAAAAATATACCAGGCTGACTGGTCTAGGTCTAGGTCTAGGTGATAACTGGCAGGAAGTTTCCTTATCACGCCAGTGGAGTGTGTGGCTGCTAGTCCAACAGCTCCTCAGTAAGCCGGCTCTTAAACTGATCGATAGAGCTGGCCTCTGCGATGGACGCAGGTAGCTGGTTCCACTGAGGAACTGTTCTGTACACAAAGGAGTTTTTCAACTCCTCAGTCTGTCAACCTCTGTGGATCCAAACGGTAAGCATAAGTTGTAGAAAATAAATCGTGCAGATTGTGCATTGCCATATTTTCTGACATGGTGTATATTGACAGGGTGTCCATGGGGAGAGCAGCATATTTTCAGTATCTGTCATTTAAAGCTCTCTAGCTCACTGGGAAGGTGGTCATGGATGATGCAATATAATTTTGGGCTTAATTTTGAAGCCAAACCATTTGCCTATTCATCCATTCTAGTCACGTCATAGCCTGTAGGTTTCTAACAGGGATGTGAAGCATTAGCCAAGGCAAGTTCTCCATTTGATTGCACATTTGATTGCATGGGGAAGGCTCTCCATTGGCCCGAGACCTATACTAAGCAATCCTATAAACGCATACGCATTTCAAATATTCCCTTTTGGGCTTTTATATACATCTACTTACACTCCACTTACCTAATTTAGTTTCCTTGGCGTACCCTACTTTAATAGGAATAATCTGTATACTATCAGACATATTATGTTCCACGGCTAGACGTGAAATCACGAAATTTCATAATTGAATTTATCAACTGTAGCCGCTTTACAAGCGTTTCCTATCGAATGCAAATTACTGTCGTATTCGAGGTTTGATTAAAATCTCTATTATGGTCACATAGCTGCTTAAGCTATATTTCTGTTGGTATGTTATCTAAAGATAATGATTGTAGCATTTTGCTGAAGGTCTAAACGTTTACTTGTAAAGTATTTAAGTCTGAGTAAATCGTTAAAACATTTTGCAAATTTGTGAAAAAATAAATGATCCCTGTTTTGTTGACTCCTGCAACTTTACTCACTTCCTTTATTATCAAATTCTTAAAATATAACAAAAAATCTTTAAATTTACTAAGAAAACACCATGCAAAACATCAAAAACTTTGTTCAAGGAAAAGCTCTTGCTGTAGGCGAATATTTGACGCCAGTTTTAAAGGTTAGAAAGAGTATAAAAAAGGTTATAAAGGGATTAAATCTGTTGTATGTAGGATATGAAGAGGGGGTGGGGTTGGCAAGTGGGGGTGGGTGGGGGCGTCATAAGGGTTGCCAGTCACACATCTTTCTTTTAATTTTACTCATTCTCCCATCTCCCTAGATTTTCCTTCCGTCTTCATATCTTTACCGTCAGGTGTGATACTGTAACCCTAAAAAAATTCGCGTGCGATTTAATTTCGCAAAATTCGCGAATTGGGGATGATTCGCGAAATTAAAAAGCCGTGAAAATTGAAAGAGTTACAGTACTTCTCTATGACTAGGCCGACATGAGCTATAATGGGGGTATGGTGCGTTTTTGGTGTCATTCGGCTTTTGTAAGTGGAAAATAATATTACCTTTGGTGTCAAAATAAAGTCCATTGTAATTGCAAACTTATCATCGCATTATTTTAGAAATGTTAAGCCTAAACAGGAACATATTTGAACTTTATCAGTCACACAAAATTGGTTTTGTCTTGTATCGTTGGTTACCTTTTTAGCACCTGTCTGACATCCAGTATCAACTTAGCCTAGTAAACAAGGCGACTTTCATTGTTCTCGCACGACCCTGGTATATAGGTTAACCAACAAAGACAGGTATATAAGGTCACTGACTACTGTTGACCACTTAGTCAAACAAGAAGCCTGTAGTAGGGAAATTACGCAACTCCCGTTAGGTCAGTTTGCAGGCGATTTGCCGGCACGAAGCCTTGTAGGAGTTATCATATGTAAACAAAAAAATTAGCCCTGAGACAAGTCGCAAAAATAAATTGCCGCGAAATGGCCCTATGGGCTCATACGCGAAATATTGTAGTAGCTAATAATAATAGGATCACAGTATTTTCTTTCAAAGATGAACGCTAAGTACACCAATAATACGACCCCCCATGATAGTGTTTCTGTTGAAGAGTGCCCTGCAATTGAGATAACTCCAGAAACACCATTTTGTCAATCACCAGAAGACTTTATACAAGACTGTCATTAGCCATCATGCTCTCATCATCACAGTCTCGGTGCAGTGCGGTGTACGACTGTCAAACAGGATTTGCTTACATCATGAGTTTGCGGCCCATCCATGGCAGACTTAGTGTTGCCAATCACTTATGTTGTAGAATTAACAAGGATCTGGCAGAGTGTAGAATCACCATCTTATACCCACCAAATAAGGGGCAGAATGGTGGCTGGCTCTTCAGCAGCACAGCAACTTCATGCATACTAGAGGGAGGAACGTTCTTATCCTGCACGCACTGTATATTATTGTATATAATGTATATAATTCCACATACTGGGAGCGGGAGGGACCAGGCATAGTAAATAACGCACAATGGCCAATGGCCATATTGCGCACACCAGGGTCTAGGTCAGTAATGATGTGATCAGATGTGGATGGTGATAGGTATGACACTGAGACAATCTGATCATGAGTACTATTAGGGGGTGGGGGTTATAAAAAGTATGCTGATTCAAATGATTTTCAGTGTTCCAGAAAAATTAAGATCTTATTCGCTAGTCTGAGACTAGTCAAACCAAGAGGATGAGTAAGAATCTTAATACTCTTCCTTCAAACGACGATCTTTTGTCAAAGCCGTAACGGTAAGGTGTAGAACTTGTAGGATGAGTAACATATTTAGCATGACTAGTAACATTTTTGCCATACTAGTCCTGTAAGACTTTATCAGTTAACTGGGGCACTGATTATCAGACAAAAGTGTAATTAATATCAAATTAGTCGATGTACAACTTGTACAAATAAAAAAAAAGCTATGGTTGTATACATCTTGTTGCCAAAACCTGAAAACCCATCTGGGCCCTCACCTACAGACAAAATGAATACCCCAGCCAAGTTTCAGGTGGCTTCAGTTGCAGGGCACCAATGCAACACACGCATGTCGCATATGTCAAACCATGATTGTTTGGTCAGTGCTTTAATATAAGACTGTATAGTCAGGAAAGTACCCAGATAAGGATACAAAGGTTATCCAATATTGCAATCTACAATACATTATGGGCAAAGCATTTGGGACTCGTGTGTGAGTCCGTGGCCCAGGTTTGGCCTCAAGTGGGCTTGAGTTGGGGTGAGACCAGCTCTGAAGGGACATCACATTGGAGCACATGATTATAATGTGTTATTTGATTTTTTTTTCCAGGAAAGTAAATTCAAAGAAACTGGTGTCATAACTCCTGAAGAGGTAAACATTTTTATTATATTAGTAATTTCATAGAGGCTATACATAGTATATGGTCTCATTTTTGTACTTTGTTTTCTCTATGCTATATAAAACTAGTTTCATAAAGCATGGGAAGAAAACAAAGTACAATTCCTCCTGTGGGGAAAATTGACCCCGCCCCAAAGGTCCATCAATTCTTTTTTTTCCGTATGAATCAGTTTCTTTATTACTGATGTATTAAAAATGTTAAATGACTATGTTTATAAAACTTTAAAAGCATTACAAACATTGAAGCAACATCCGTATAAACGAAAAAACATTGAAAAGATGATTGTACAAAATGTTTGTTGACTGGTTTCAGTTTGTGGCTGCCGGGGACCACATTGTGCACCACTGTCCCACGTGGCAGTGGGCAGCCGGAGAGGAGTCCAAGATCAAACCCTACCTACCAAAAGAGAAACAGTTCTTAATTACAAAAAATGGTGGGTGTTTGATTCATCTTGGTAGAAAGTAATGTTGGTTAGATCCTCTTGGTCTAAAATCAGAGTAGAAGAAAAATATATACTAGAACAAATGCAACCATTTTCGACGTGTGACAGTTTTCGACAGGCCATGTTAATAGTGCCATAGTTAAATCATACCAGAAACTTTTAATTCCATCAATGTATACAGAATCCTCTTCTGTTTACTGAATAGTAATATTCCAATGCTGAATTAGTTGTAATCACACCTCAATTGGCTTTTATTGTTTGACCACGGGATTATGCTTCTTGACGAGGGAGTTTTAACATGGTCTGTTAAAAACTAGGAGACTACTCAATGTGGACGTATATTTCATCGTGTACATTAACATAAAACATTTTTCTCGTGTCTATAGTATACACGATTGTCTTTAAAATCATTATTAATGTTCACCAAGATATACCTAACCTAATTTACTTTATTTGTCTGGATAAATTATGTGTATTTGTCTGGATGAATTATGTGTAATAAAATACACATTGAGACAGTTTTGGACAGGGTAATATTGATACAAGACGCAAAGAGAAATGGTTTTTCTACAAAAAAATATTCCAACTACAAACCTTTTGTTTTGTCAACACCTCAAGGAAATACTATATAATGTCACAGTATCACATACACGCTAAAAGTCATGAAAACTTTCGCATTTGCTCTATTGCAATTTATATAATTATAGGTGAGCACCAAACAGGTCTGCTCTACAAAAATCCGTCCAACAATCATCATGTAATTTTATTTGACCTAACTGACGAGGTCGCAGGGTGTCTGTTCTTCATGTAGAGTCAGTGAGTGGCAAATACGATGTCTATTGAAGTTTTTAGCAGACCCATTCAAGTGCTAATCATATCGGGTGTTTTGAGTAAGCGGTGTGTTGTAGTTCCGTGCTACAAGCGCGTGAAGCAGGTGGACAACCACCAAGAGGAGCAGGAGAAGGTGATCGAGGATACGGACGGCGACGGGGGCTGGGTGGACACACACCACTACGCCAGTAGGTGGCAGAATGCCATGAAATATTTAACGTATATTTTGCAATGAATTGTAAGGCATTTGTGATAAGCTGTACTCGTTTTAATGCAGTAGTTGTATTGTGAATATATGTATGTAGAATTTCAAAATATTGAGCTAATATTCTCTGATTTGTTGATTATTGATATTGGCAGAGAAATTAATTGGAATTTGTAGTTTTTTGTTCTTTTGGAATTTCATTATTATTTTATTTGTACACAAAAAGTAGTATATTTTTCATGAATTTCAGACCTAAATCAAGTACAAGAAGCGGTGGGCGACATGTCTCTGGACAACAAGGTGAGTCCTGACTGTCCTGAGGCAGCGTACAGTCGCTAGTTTATGTTTCCTCTTTGAGCACTCTTAGTTGTGACTTTTCTTGTATCTGTTGATTTGTTTTTATCAATTTGATAAGTTCATTTGATATTTGACAGTGGTAGACTTTCATTGATTTTGATGGGTATTTTAACTTTACCATGTCATAAGAAATTTGCTTGTATTTATTTACTGATTGTATTTGTATACTACCCCTTGTATAATTTTATAAACATTTCAATAATGAGGAAGTCATTTAAACATTTGTAAATTTGTAAACTTTTCACGGAATATATCCAAATCCCGTATTTCACCCCAAAATGGGATTTTTTCAATCTCATTGCTCAAGTTCTGTGCCTGGGACCTGCCTTTCCTGAATGCATGCAGTCATCCAAACGCCTGGCGCTTTTTAACAAGTCAAATTGAAAAAAAATATTGCTTATAATTCTTACTGGGGTTCAGCTTCACATGAACACAGGCCAATAGCTTGTTGTTTATTGTAGACTATATAATGGAATCCGTTCATCAATGGAATTTTTAACAATGTGGTTTCGTACTTCATAATGAACTATCTAAGATTTATTGAATGTGTCGACTGTTTTAAATAATCAAAGCATCATATTGTTATGACAACTTTTCTATGATATTTGTAGAATGTTAAAAATCACATGTGTGAAAATTGCATTCATTCACAAATTTCTGTTCACCACTATAGATTATTAATGTGTGCAAGCTCTTGTTATCTCCACACTAAAACAGACCATTGCCTTTTGATCTCCCCAGTTTAACCGAATTATTTAACTTGATCGTGTTTATCGTTCACAAAGTAGGAAGATAACCTGATCTCCTATGGCTCTTAACCAATCAGAATTGAGAATGAGCGGCAAACTGGGGAGACTAACAGGTTTGTTACCACGCTGGCTCCACCATCACCATGTTCCTCCCTTGCAGCCGGCGGCTGCAGGGGGCGACACCGGCCGGGACGACGACGATGATGATGACGAGGAGCCAGCGATGGACATGGAGGCGTTCGAGGAGGGAGGCATGCTGGAGGACGAGGACGGGGTGAGGAGGATTTGATTGAGATGTTCCAGCAGTTTAGAAACGAGGCCTTCTGCAGTGTTTGAAATAGCAGGCGGCCCGAGGGCACTGGGACCCCAATTTTTTACCAGGACCCTTAACTTTTAGGACTTGAGGGCCTTGCTGTCCCTAAACTATTTTTTGGTGAATATTAGTGAGTTATAGTGAATTCCATACTTTATCATGTTCAAATACATGTCTATAAAAGTTCTTTGGCTAACATTTTAAACACATCACAGCAGTACCCTCAACTTGTGATCAGGGCCCCCAACTATTTAAAGTTAAGGGCCCTGCTGAACCCAAACTTTTTCATTCGAGTTTCAAACATTGCCTTCTGTCAGAGGAAAATATGGAATCTTGGGGACATCAGATTTTTATTGAACTTACCCATTCTGCATGAATGGTTATAGGACTCAATCGAACAAAAATTATGAAGGTGAATTTCAAACCCGGATATTCTTATGCCTTGATGTTTTTATGTGTTAATTTGTTTCTGTCTCGTGACATTAAATGCTGATTTCAAATGTCACTCAAAAGAATTTGAAATTGAGCTAGAAAAAATATGACCATGAAACGTGAAACTCATAAAGTTCAGAGAGAGGCCAGCATCAATTGTACTGTCTTGGTGCGACCCCCACTCTATGTAGTGAAGTCAGCTTCTCCGTGTGATAATGAACAAGCCTTGAGCCGTCAGGAAGTCTATTTGGTGATAAACTCTATATATGGACTATTTTCAAGTACATGCTTTTTTCTGCATGATGTCCCAATGGGACAATGTTTTAAAGGTATAATGCATTTAGGACAATTGAAAAAACACTGTTTGGTTGATAGAAATGCAAACTTTATGTGTGTGTGTTTTTTATTAATTTTAGTTGTAATGTAGCATTGAAGCTCACTGTGGTTTTGTGGTAGATGCGTGTCCATAGCCCATGATTGTATGCTTCTGTTCGACTCGTGAGTTTGATTCCCGGTTGGGTCTGGCGGTGGATGTTGAGCAAACTCATCCGTAATAGTTGCATCTACACGTAGGTACATGTCCGGCAAGTCAAAGCTAATATGAGGGATAAGCACGTCTGCGCTACAGTTGCAATATGCTGTATGCTCCCCGGGGAGTTGAGAAAGATAGTGTGCAAAAGCTGCCAATGACCTGGTGTGAATGTCTTGTGATTCTGTGTCCAGGCGACGCTGACTGCGACGCCGGCTGTGGCCGCAGGGAGAGACGACGCAGGTGGGGAGATCCTCCAGACTCGAACCTACGACCTCAACATCACCTACGACAAGTACTACCAGACACCGCGCCTCTGGCTCTCCGGCTACGATGAGGTACAGGAAGCTAACGTATTTAGTATCTACTAAATTGTTTTGATTCTTTTTTCTATTTATATAGCTATAATAATTATGAAGATGTTTTCTTAAAATGTAGCCAACTTCTTGTGAGCAACAATGTGGACATGTGCACACTGATTAAGATGGCTTCCATTAGGGCCAATGGCAGTCTACTATAATATACTGTCTGTTGTAAACATTAATAGAAGCGATCTTAACCAGTCTACAAGTGACAATAATGCCACTTCACTTTGAAATCTCTTTATAATGCCTATTTGGTGGTTAAAATGAACATACAAGCAGTCAATGAATTCAAGAAACTCTATACCAAAACCGCTATAGAGCAAAAGTGTTTTTTATGTTCCAGAATCGAAAGCCTTTATCAGTTGAGCAGATGTATGAAGACATCAGTCAGGACCATGTGCACAAAACCGTGACAATGGAGGCTCACCCCAACATTTCGGTCCGCCCATGGCATTCCGTACATCCGTGCAAGTACGTCATTGCCGCTTTTGGCATTTACATATTCATGCATAAAAGATGATACTGATGTTTGTGTTTTGGACTATACTACGGAAAGGAAATTCGTCTGCTATATGTGCGTCATAAATCAACTATAATTTTTTTATCCGTTTGTTATTCAGTTGCAACAGTAACAGTGTGTAGGTTATTTGGTTATGAAGGCCCTGGTTCTGGCTGTATCTGTTTGTGGGTTCTGGCGTTGCTCCTTTGAGTTCACTGAGCGTTTGTTGTTTCAGACACGCGGACGTGATGAAGAAGATCATAGAGACTGTGGCTGAGGGCGGCAGCGAACTCGCCGTACACATGTATCCTTCACAAACCTCAGAAAGTTATTTATTAGACAAAAGCCTGCAAGCAAAAAACCCAAACCCCCCTTTGCACAAAGCTGAGCACTGGTGTGAGGTTTGATGTAAGTGGTAGCCCTGTAGCCCGAGGCTTCCTGAAAACTGGCCGAGCTTTGCCTGTAGGTAGCCTTGGTGGGTGCCATTGACAATTTTATCTGTATCTTGAATATCGGGATACTTAGTACCTGATTTCGACCCGGGCTACTGGATGCTCAATCTTATGTCAACCTGTGAGCCTCGAAATTGGTAGTGGCAAAGAATTGATGTGGCAGTTACTTTCACTCTTCTGCCAGTGTAGGATTTGAATAGAAGCAAAAAGTTGCCACGTGAAATTTATACTAAAACATGCACAGATGAACATTTGATGCAAGAGAATAAAGCAATTTGTCAGTTTAAATTTGTGATAAAATCCTCACTTTGCTTCGAGTCCTAACACAATATATATACATTGTATATATGTTACATACATCAGGACATAATTATTCATATTAACGATTCAAAATTGAAAGATTATTGTGGACACATTTACATATTCAAATTGCTCGTTTGCTCTCCTTGACCGAGTGGTTCAGGTACCTGATGATCTTCCTCAAGTTTGTGCAGGCCGTGATCCCCACCATCGAGTACGACTACACGCGCCACTTCACCATGTGAGCGGCAGCGGCAGCAGCAGCAGCAGCAGCAGCAGCAGCAGCGGGAAGGCTCTATGTTATGGGGGGCTCGAAAGGGCTCGGTCGAGAACTCATATGTTCTAAATATGACTTTGAATCAACTTGAGCATGTTACGATGGAACTCCGGGACACCATCTGCCAGCCGTATTCTAGAGCCCTGTGATTTTATTAGTACCAGATTGCGGTCTGCTACAGCTCGCTGGGGTCTCGGTTGGGTTTGAATTTCAATTAGAAAAAAAAACGTCGAAGATTTGCTATGATTCTGAGCAAATATATCATTGTTTTTGGGGCAGTGGAATTTTTACAAGTGATAATCATATTTTCATATTGTAGTATGTATTTTATTTAGCTATTAAAGTATTTTGCAATTGGTAACATAAGGTAGACTTTACAATGGTATTCTTGTATCTTGCTCACATTTGTGTTTTTGTACGTTGGTGATGGGGCGAAGTGCCACTATTGTGTTGTTTGATCGTGTCACTGGGATTTGTAGCTTCATATTGTGATTAAACTATCCTACAAATTCGTTGGAGAGGGGAAATTCATCTTTTTCACTATCACACGTTTTTTGCTACTTTGTCGCATGATACTTGTGAGTGCTGCATAAAGGTTGTTGTTCTTATTTCAGGCGGCTGAACTTGTATTGGTGTTTGATTTGTTGCAATGAATGACTGCTTGATAAACACTCGCATCTATAGTAGAAAGATAGGCAACTTTTTATTTTTGTAAGAGGTAGACATTTTTTTCTTAAATTGTTAAAAGCATAATGATTTCATTTCTCAAGAACTCAGATGGGACATGAAGAATATGGCATATCCCTCTCCCTAACACAAATAATTTTGTTCTTGAAGATTATTTTTGTATGTAGACTACTTTTTGTTATTTTGAATTTTATATTTGGTTTTACTAGTATATTATTACCAGTTGTAATGTAGCAAACAGTCCAAACTGTTCTTCCAATCAGATCCTATACTGGAAGTATTGTAAAATTTCAATAAAATGTCATATGAAACAACTAGCTGTTTCATGATGTTGGTGTTTTGAACCTGTTGGAAAATGAAGTGCTTGCTTCAGTGTACTGTATGTGTTTCTTGATGCTTGTGAATGTATATCTAACCTCTCTTATATCACTTACTATAAGCATATTTCTACCATGGGCGTATAGGGTTGTAAAACCTGTCCTCAGCGATGCCATGGTAGAAATATGGTTCGGTTTGTCGTGACCCGAGTTGTGTGGTGAAAAATGGCCGCTTTGGGTAATTAATCATATATTTTTCACAATAACTAACCCGGTTTATCAATGAATAAAGTTAACTAATTTCTATCTGCCATGAACACGAAAGTGCAATAAAATAGCAAATATTTCTCGTCCATCCGTTTGGTTTGGTTGTCACGCGACAGTATGCACATATTTTGTTGCTGTTGACACTGTATATGAACTTCATTTATGTATGTTCGATGTACTTGGCAATCTTTATAGACGTGTTTTACATTTCTTGGATAATATTGATTTTGAAGTGACGCGGGTTATTTTTTGACACACACATGTTTAGATAACCCGGGTTATTTCATCAAGTTAGGTCATGGCGAACCGGATCATATGCTTAATAGTAAGACATAAAGCAAGAGTGTGTTAGAAATAAATTCTTCATATTTTCCTTGTACGGGGTTTATGTAATATGTGTATGTGAAAACCGCTTGTGGTATTATGATCAAAATGTTCAGGCTTTCAAGTGAAGTATTTATGTAAAATGTGTTTTTCTATATCTTGATTGCAAGTCTAGCTGATATGTTTATAACCAAGACCAGAAATGTAGCTATTGGTAGAATCTATGCTAATATATTAGGCAATATCTCAAGGCATATTCATGTTTAGTTAAAGGGTGGTTATTTTTATGAATGAATTAAGACTAGTGCTTTATAGTTCTCTAAAACTAACAATCATATTTGAATTCGTATAATGTTTTATACAGGTTATTACATTTATTACATACGCAAGAAGGTCTTATTTGAATGCATAATTCCATCGGTATCATTGCTTGTGTATGTCATTATGCCAGATGCAAAAGTTTTAACAGTTAGTTTATGAGGATTTGGTGCATCAGCAGAGTTTGAAATTAGCTTAGGTAAGTTGATACTTTGACATACCGAATTTTTAGACCCTGATATGATAGATTATATTTGCCGGGTTTTTTGTGTGTCAAGTCAGAAATGAGTTAATGTAATTTGTGCAAGAGGTATGAATCTGTGATATGAGATAATAAAAATGTTCACTAATAAATGAGTTTGTTCTTTTAATAACAGCCTGCAATAAACATTTACATGTTGATAAATGCAACCTTTTATGTAAAAGCAACCAAAACAATTAACTATTTATTTGTTTTATTGTTTTCTAGAATACAAGAATCTAGTGCCCATCAGCACGTAAAGCTCATTATTTTGTTGTGGAATCGAGCGGCTCTCAAGCTTCATTGGCCACTCAATAGTCATGCAAACTTATTTTCTGTCAAACCTTTATTTTCAAAAAGTATATCAAATATCCATGCCAAATGAGGATTTATTGCAGAGGACATGATGAAATAATCATAGCAAGTAGTAGGATGTAATCTTCCTAACAATCATTCAAAACAACCAAACCTTACATTCTTTTTCACGCACCCTATGAATAATTCCTAAATATTTTACACACGTTCAGGTACATATGTATGTATATTATCACAGTGACAGAACTGAATATGATGACTCCAGTTTATTGCCTTCAACAGACCAACAGGTGACTGGATCACATGACTGAGTTGATCACATGACCGCTAGAAACGTGGCTTTAGTGTGCAACATATTTAGCATTACAACAGAACGCGGCTTTGTGTACATTTTGTTAGCAAATTCTAAATATCAGCTGCATGAAAAAAAAGCATTTGAACTTATCAGGTGTCCCCATGCTCATTTTATTTCCATGTTTATGATAAAGTAAAACATTTGTTGTGTAAATTTATAGAGATTGGAGACATAAAAGAATGAATGTGTTTTGTGACCCAGTGCCAACAATACCGTTTCAGTATGTCATTTTAACTCGTTCTGGGTGGTCTAGAGGTTCTGATATTGGGTCCAAAAATTGTGAGCTATGCATCAATATGCATCAGAGTTCCTATGTCTATACAGAAGACATATGTGTCAAAACGGCTGAAAAAATACCTGGATGTGACCGTGTTTTTTTTTAGCGAATATAGAAATCAACACGTCAGTTTTTGTGAAACTGGCAATGATAGTTTCTAGTTCACTGTTGTTAAAAATGGATACACGTGATTGAATGTTTGAAGGCAATAAACTGTAAAAGTTCTAAAAATGATCTACATTAAGGATTAAACAAGCAAACAATTGCATAGTAATAAAAATACAGCAGAGACAAATGACTGACCAATCATGGCACGCAGCTCGCGGCTGTTTATTCATGATAAATAAGATTTCAAACATTATTTCACAAACCTGGCACAATTTACTACAGTTGCTGTTTTGCTAAATTCAAAATCACCATTTGCAACTTTGTAGATTTTATAGAAAAAAAGTTACCACTGAGACAGGGTAAATATGATTTTTATGAATGTATAAAAAATCTAAAAATATACAGAAAAAAAAATAATCATCAGTAATCTTGATAACACAGCATGGGATGTCAGCTCACCTCAATTTACATATTTTTTAATAGTCCAGAAAGAGTAGATTAGTTAAAAGCCGAACAACAAAATTTTGTAGATACGTGAAAGGTTGCGCAAGAGATTAAATGTCATGATGACAATACATGTCTTACAAGTCTTTTTTTTCTTTTAATTTTGAAATAATTCGACATATAGCAAACAAACCAAATACTATAATACAATGGTAGTTTCCCATGTCACTTTCTGTAACCACATTTACAAAATAATCATTCAGAGGTTTAATTTTCCTATATCTCTGAGCGTCAACATATAGTATTTGCCATGGGACTGTATTTCACATGACAATGACATTAATTACAGATGCTATGTGTTTTGCCTGGTTGCCATGGATACGTATCACATTTTGCTTATATGTATATATCACTGGTATCTGCATAAAAAAAGTAAGATTAAATTTTTGATGGGAGATTGTAGACTTAGAAATATTCTGGATCATCTGACAATAAATCATATACAGGTACACCATGTAAATACGAATCTAAATCTCCCTTTTGTATGCAGATGCCAATGAAAAAAGAAACAGTTAAAAATCATAATGTACACACAAAAGAGAAACTTTCACACAGTCGTCTAATGCTACATAAAGTACAGGAATACAAAAACTGTAGACCGTAGGTCGTGGAATAATGAGTGGAAATGTTCCAAGTATTGAGCTACAACTAACGTGCTTGACCCTGTCAGAGTAGAATAGTGGAAATGTCTACCTTTCAACAACAGCTTTGGTTCAGTCGCTTGTGAACACAATTCATTTGATCTACATACATAATAACAGCATTTTCAACAAATACTGACTTCACATTATTTGGAATAAAGAGTCGGTTGATTCTTCAATCATTGAAGTGGGGAACTTAAATATTCATTCAATGGAGTGATCTGCAGACGTTTCAATTAACTTGGACATTTTACATGTAATAGAAAATAAATGTATTATTCAACATGTAATCAAATCAAATACGAAAAATTAATGGGTATTTTGTTGACATGTCACACAATAGACAATAGTTTTGATCGTGATATAAATCAGTTACAAAACTTACCAAACATTTTACAGTCTACTTACAAGTATTCCTTTGATTAGCAGTGTGTTACAGTCAGCACATGAAGCTTGTTTTTACAATGCAGCAGCAGTAGAGGAAAATGGGATGAAAAGCATTCCCAAGATTTAAAAAATAAAACCTTCATAGTAAAAGTAAAATACATAAATATCACTAACTTCTCTGGAATGCATAGCATGTATGTCAAACGATTATATACATGGGTTCGGTGTCTAATGCACATATAATAGCTTTAGTAACAAAGGCATTGCATTAAATAAATAGTCATGAAATATGGCACTAAAATACATGATTATAAAAATATGAAACTTCTATTCCAAGACTCAAACCAGTACAAAATAGAATAAACATTCAATTGCTGGACAGATAAACTTGCTCTTTTAAAACATTCATTCAGCAAACATTTCCTAATATATCACACTATTATTGTATAGGAAGAAATCAAGGATATCGAAATGTAAAGTAAAATATGATATGAAAAATACGTTATTTCGTATGCTCTTATAAAGTTATCACCTAAAACGAAAGTACAATTAATAAAATTTGCACAATTTCAATAACAACATTCATTCACGCACCAAATACTATATAAAAATAGCTCTGCAACATGCATTTCCAATATCAGTCTGTTGTAAGAAGCAGAATCAAAGTCATTCACAACAAATCAACTAACAAATCGTTGATAAAATCATCAAAATGATTGTTTCCCGTTCACATTCAGCAATGACGGCTTGACTTATCACATGGAGTAGCAGATGGTGTCTGAAAAGGGGAGGAATAATTAATCTAGAAGAAAACAGTGATTATGAACATGTTGCATTATTTTGTAGCATTTAATTTTGATTTATCCATAACGTCAAAAGAATATATTTTTTAACGAAATTGAACTTCCAATAAAAAGTTTTCTTTCTTAGGTTGTATTTGAACCCATGATCTCTGGGCTGAGATGATAATTGACCAATTATGTAGGCTGAGGGTTACAGAGACAATGGTTTGTCCATGACACCTTTTAACAGCTTCCTGCTTGGGATGATGGTATTAGGGTTGTGAGTTCAAGTCCCGTTAGGGCCACTTGATATATCAAAATGGAAGCTTAGGGTGGAAAACCTGTCTTCAGCTATGTCATTAAATAGTGATATAAACGAAAACAACAATATTGCATATATAAAAGCTACTTACTGCATAAATTAATCATCCCCGAGGATGTTTGTCTGTGATATGGTGAGAGTTCCTGATCTCTTCGTGAAGGAAATAGACAATTTATCGGTGAATAATTCTTTTTCTGCAATAGACATTTGAGCATTCATAAGTTTTTCATTCTGTTTGTGATCTTTCCTAATACTAATACATGAAAAAATAACACGGAAAATGTGTAACACACTAAAAGTCTTGGATGCTCTGATTTATATTGGATTTTTTTAAAAATTAGTAGCTTATTAAAAATTCCTTTTCATTTATAAAATATAGATAAATTTCATACTTTCATAACTATGTCAAGTTGATATATTGTGTCACATATATATACAATTTCAATACCAGTACATATATTCTAAAATTTCCAAAAAATAAAGAAGACATGCATCAAATGAGAATGTACATGAGAAAACTGTAATGCATGTCACATGCCAGCCGAGTTACCTTCAATGGGCTAATGGTTTTTATGCTACAATTGCTCTCTGAATAGAAATATGTAATCCAATTAGAAAAGCTCATATTTCTAGTATGTACGGTATCTGTGATTTCTAATGATTGTTTTTAAATACGTTCTAGCTCGCCAGGCCTGAGCTGGCTGGACTAATAGACCTTATATATGGCAGTTCTCTGCTGACTGGCGTTATTTAAGGCTAATGACACGCAACTCATGATTTAATACTCACGTTTATAAAGTAGCAACTGTCCATCATAATTTATAAAGTATAAAGTTTATTATTCATTTATTGGAAGATTATGAACTTGAACTTAGGGAACGATCATAAATATAGATACCGGGGGTGGGGGGGGGGGGGGGGGTCGTCCATTTTTTTGGCCTTGAAGAAAAAATTAACCGACCCCCTCATCAACATTTTAAAAAGTTGAGTGACCCCCACCCCATCCCAACTACAGCAAAAATCTTCTATAGTCATAGTTATTGCATTTCTGGACAATTGCTAAAAGAAAATATTTGAAAAAATAAACAATAGCGTGAAAAAAGAAGTTCAGCGACCCCCCCAAAAGGAATCAGGAAAGTTGGACGACCCCACCCCCCCACCTTTTTGAACGACTGCTATCATTATTTATGATCGTTCCCTTAGGATCTTGACACAGACATTGGCTTTCCACAGCTGAGCGTGTTACTCACGGCGTGTTTGACGTGTTTGAGGCGGTACACGTCTGTGAAGGTGTCCGTCAGCACGCGGATCACAATGTCGGGCGTCAGCGCGATGAACACGAGCACCAGCTGCACCAGCCACACGTAGCCCGAGCCCAGGATCGCAGCGAAACCCCCGTAAAACGAGAACTCCTCAGACAGACCCGTCCTGCAAACACGAGAACATAGAGGATGGACTCAGACAGACCCGTCCTGCAAACATGAGAACAGGGCAATCAAGGATGGATTTGAGGGATCTCTCTATGTATACAGGTTCACGGTTGGCTCTAAGAAGGTTTGGGACCATGAGCAATGGTCTTCTTATTTAGGTGGTCACTATAGAAAGGTGGGCTTAATTCAGAGTTTCTATTGTATTTGTACTTAATATCTTCTGTGGCGAATGAGTATTTTACATTAAACTGGAGAAGTTGACATTGAATAAAATAAGAACATCAGTCGTTATGAGCTCTATATTTCAATATTTCAAAATAAATCCGATATTACACAAAGCTTAGAAGTTTAGCAAATACATCGTAGAACAAGTTTTTTTGACAGACCAGTGGTGTCAAGGTAGTATTTATCATATTACTGTATTGGAAAGCACCTTGAAAGTGCATATTGAAGTGATAATATTTATACTAGCTCATTGAAAAAGACCACCGTAATTCACGCTAAAACCCCGCATGCGTTTGTATGGTATAACAGGTACAGCTGGACCCAGTTTACTCAAACTTGTAAAATGAGTTACATGAAATTTTGAACTATCAGAATGACATACCCCGGTATAATGTAAAAAAGCATGAAGGGAAATGGTTATTTGCTGTGGTAGTCGCCCACAATTCGACTTATCAGAGTTTGAGATATACTGGTCCATCTACGATGTTAATGCTCACCACAATATGGCGCTGTAGAGAAAGCCCATGGCGTAATAGCCGACAAACGTGTGAGCCGAAGCCAAAAACGTGATGCCATTCCAGTAGTAACTCTCCAGCATGAGTTTGATGTTGGCGACGATCACGCAGATTGTCATGATGATGGCACCGTGCTCATACACACCATACATCTGCAACATCAGGACAGTCAAACATTAAAACAAACATTATATTAGAACACTCAAAATGTTCCTCTGTTCAAGTTTTTATTAGTTAATTATTTGATCTCACTTTTTATTTTTATACTTTACAGTTACATGAGACAAATAATCAAAAACTAACATATTTTCACAAAGAATAAACGAATAATTCATCAGGACAGTTGAGTAAGACGCCTGCTTGAAATACCATCTGGGCAATAATGAAGTTATGGTTTCAATTGTAATAATATCACTATAGTTTGTCCAGTATTTATTTTAGTACCCTAGCTTTTTCCCCATAACTCTCTTCAATCTTAACCAAATTTCATAAAACTTTCCTTGTTTGCAGCGGATCAAAAAAGGCTTGATCAGATGATGACACAATACTCCAGAATGTGTTGTATATACTCATAAAAATGTAAATATCATGTTTATTTTGGAGTAGTATTCATATTATTATATTGTGCCGGATTGCCAGTAACCATGGTATAATGGTCCAGAAAACTGCTATTTAAGCTGTAAGAATAATTACTAAAGTGACTTTTTGAAGAGAATCAACCATGATGATTTTAATGATTATGATAATATATGATATGATTATGATAAATAACTCTTATTATTTAGAACATCTTTCTATCAAGGAGCGTACTTTTCCGTCTGTGTTGGGCGCCTGGCCCGGGGAGAATGCCCAGTAGCAGCCGAAGAAAAACACCAACGAGTGCCAGATGCCTGAAAAACAGTGATATACAGGCTGCAAAATAGATTTTAGTTTACCAACTAAATGATAAAAATAAATGTGGCAAACATGAATATACAGTTTCTGTGCCCCTAACATGATGTTAGTGTTCTAATGAAAATAATCAAAAACGAATATTGCTGCCAGTACATTGTTTGAAAACTGTATATTGAGAGGTTGAAATACGGGGCACATACAGGAAATACAGAGGAGGCAAAATAATAAAGTCATTGGAATTAACATTAATGGATAATTCAACTATAAAGTAATCAGCAATTTGTGGCACAAATATACATGTATGTAGTAATTAGGTTTTTGTTATACTAATACTTGGTAACCACATACACTAAAACAATGTAAATGTACAGTTGAAATCTTGAATAAATAAAATCTATGGAACAAAAAGTCATGGATGCCTTGACCATTTCCATTCTTGTTGCATTCTATTAAAATCACTGTGATTATCCAAATTTTATAATGTGTTTATAATGTGTTTAATACTTTACACCAGAGAGAAAGAGGAGATTAGAACTCAACATTTGGAATTTTTGGATACATCATATTTTTTATTTACTGCCTTTAGTTTCAAAGTAAACTAGTCTAACAATATAAAACATACAACGAAGAAAGCAAACTTAATCTCAATGTTAAAAAAATACAAACCTAATAAATTCCATTTTAAAAACTCTATCCAAGACAGTTTTGCATTTTTCCTGATGCGCCTGAAATAGAAAACTTTTAATTAAAACATTACACAAATGATTGTATGAATAACTGGTGAATTATCAGTGTAACACAAGTTCGATTATAATGCCTGAAGTTTATGCTGTTTTGTCATAATATCTTAATATTTACTTAAGACAATTTATTCCGACATGTCCTTATTGTTATTTCTATAAGAAGGTTGCATCATGTTAGAGGATTTTGATTCTATATACACAAAAAAAATGAAATAACTTTCCAGGTGAAAAGTATTATATGTGCAAAGCAATATGGACAATCATGTGCGAAAATAGAGATAAAATAATGTTAATGTTCTGACAGCAAGTTGATGGAGTAACATTTTGTAGCAAAATAAAAATTATAGGAATGTTACGCTATTTTTTTACAGCGACTACATTGTAATTTTTTGATGAATTTGCTGTCAGCACATTAGTAAAGGTTTTAGCGGTGATAATAACATGTGAATATTGTGATACAAAATACAATTTTTATTACTTATAATTTACATTTTGAGAATAACAACACAGTAGAACCTCTCAATCAGGACCATCTAGTAGCTGGCCTCAAGTGGTCTCTATAGAGGTGGTCTCTGTAGAGGTCCACGGTAGTGTCTACTAAGTATAAGTTTGGGACCTCGAGATACGGTCTTATTATAGAGGCGGTATCAATAGAGGGGGTCCTAATGTGAGGTTTTACTGTACTTTATAAGAAAGATATTTGTGAATGCTTACTGCCATTATGCTACGATGCATCCATTAAATATTAAACGAGCAGTTTAGAACAGGAGACATTTTTGAATTTAGTATGCATACAATTTGTACACATGCTCATTTAACTGTGCACACTTACAAATAGCACTTGGGAACTGTCAGTAAAAGGTGCATTCGTAAATGTTGTTCCATTAAGCCGTATATCAAGATTGGCAAGGACGTAAATGTTGTATTATAAAATAATTGAAAATAGGCATCATATAAGGACTGAAAAGAAATTATCAATTGTAGTATTATTTGAAAATGGGTATGACCATTCAATAAAATGTATTATATATTAAAATGAACCTCAATATATTTAACATCAATAGAAATTATCATTTTTTTAAGATGAAACTTTTCTTGGGCAGCAAGTGCACGTTTGCTTGTCTTTATCTGTTTGAACAAAAGTGACGCAAATGAATAACAAACTATGACCGTAACAAGACCAGTGGCAACGCTCACTTATAAAAATAAATCATTAACCACACTCATCATAAATAAATCTTATCAAAAATAAACAAAACGCTGAATAAACCGAATGACTACAAATGTGTATGATACATATTTCGTTTAGATGTATATGTTTTAAATAACACATCCTGTGCAAGAATAAGGTGAGCAAAGATGATAACCAAAAACACATTGAAGTGAAATAGTAAGAGCATCTGTAAAGAAAACAAGTTAACAAAATATTAAAATGCTTGAAAGTGAATTAAAATGTGTACCAAGCAGTTTAGGATGCACCCAGAAGGCCAAAAAAATAACAATGAGGTCACAAATAGGAAACAGAAAATCCAGAGACTTTAGCAGAGAATCCTACGAAACACTACCACACTGAAGGAAATCGTTTGCTATCCACGTTTCATCGTCTTACTGGTAAAGAATCGGAATCTCCAATAGAATTCCCTGGCGTATATTCTGTTCAAATAACCCGTACACCAAGATGGGAAGGGATGTAAAAGTCACGTTGAACATCATTAGGAAATAGTCTTCGAATATTGTCTGCAATTGTTACAAATAAAAAAAACTGTTACCAATGCCCGATTATTAGACTATTATTAGTGCCACTTTGAACATATTCTTACGGATAAAGCATAAGACTTTGTAGCAGTAAGTTTTGGTGGTATTTTGGTCACAGAGCCCATACACCAAGGTTGTAAAGGTCGTAATGTTGAGCATAAGGATAAAGTCCTCAAATAGTCTGCAATTGTATTAGAAAAAAAATATGTTAAATCAACCTACATGTATCATTAGACTATATTCGGGTTTTATATTTGGAATTATATTACTGACAAAGTTATGAGTCCTGCGGCAGTATATTTCTATATATTTTTCGCAGGGGCAGTACCGGTACATCAAGATGGGAAGGAACGTAAAGTCGTATTGAAGATCATGAGAAAATATATTCCACAAATATAGTCTGCAAATGTTAGAAAACCATAATCATGTTAGCTCAGCTAAACTTGTGATTAGATTATATTATGCCTGCGTCTTAGCAAGAATCTTACTGATAAAGTACTGGGTTGTGCATCAATGCGTCTTGGTGAATGTTCTGCTCTACCAAGCCGTATAACAATATTGGGAGTGACGTGAACGTTACGTTGTAGAACATGAGAAAATAGTCTTCATATATTGACTGAAATTAGTAAAATGTTATCATTAGAATGCTGCCAAAAGGTGATATTTGACATATTTAATTTTGTTTTCCATCGTATTCTTCTTTCTGCAATCTCCCTGGTTGATAGACATACCCTAGATGTTAACACATTCTCCACTAGCATGTATTGTTTTCAGTTATATCACTCAAGAACTGATTGCTTAGAGGATCTACATAATTAAAATCTATATATTCTAGTGAATTACATTCAATGCAGTTCAGCTACAAATAAAGTTATTATGCTGACGGCAGAAAAAATTTGAAATTATGCTGAAGTGATGGATCTATCAGGCTTTTGTGCTACCTTAATATTACACATACGCATGAAGTAAGGTGACACAACTCTGAAAGTCTGAATATTCTCTAATATATTTGCATATACATGTGAGGTTAAAAAATCTTTGCTGTATTATTCGGATCACACAACATCACTTGTTTTTATATAGCTTGCATTTCTTAAATGCAATATATATGATTTTGTTTACATCTTAAAGTGGACAAAAAAACTTATTTTAGGATACCATATTTAGCCTAAAACAAATACAAATTTATTTTCATTTTTTTTTATATACATGCACCATTAAGATCTTGTTATGCTGCATTCTCGTGCTTTTCCGACCTTGAAAGATACCGAGAGCCGCATATGGGATATTCACTCGAACGGATGATCCCAGTCGTAAATCATATTTCCCAGTCGAAAGCTTGGACCTATAAAAAAGCTCTGAGTTCACGACTGGTAAATATGACTGGGAGTGACCATTCGAGGGAATTTACCATATAGGAAGCTTGTATTTTCAAGTTTGGAAAAAGCATGCAAACGCACCATTAATCTAGGCTACCATATCCAACTGAAAACCGACAAATTACACAATTCTCAAGAAAACCCTCACTTCCGTTTCCTGTCTGTGCGGGTCTAGCAGTGACAACTAGCAGTGCCTTATTGAACATAAACAAGAAACACACGCGTGCCTGTATTGACGTAAACAAGATAACGTCTGGGACGTGTAGCGTATTTCTTAACAAAGGAAAAGCAGCGTTTTATTAGCAGCCTCTGCTCTAAAACATGTCCAGTGTGTTATACAATGATACATATACAACGTATTTCAATTCACAACTAACAAAATCTAGCAACTTTAAGTACAGAAATATCACGTCAAAAACGGCCACTTTCCCGTGCATTTATATGGTCACGTGTTAATGCTATCACCTCACGGTGGGGTGATCACGTGGCTTATGACGCGGGGGTTTCCTTGAGAATAGTTTGGGTGCTACGACAGGTGCTACAACAGCCCCTTTTAAATCAACTGTCAAAATATTGGCTCTAATTAGTTCTATAGATACATTGTTGTTAAAGACAATTACTTGAAAACCATTTTTACCTTACAATTTACGCTACAACTTAACAAGGTAACAAAAGCTGTGTTTTGCAAGATCATGAGGCTTGTACATGGATCCACCGCAGCTTCCTGATAATCAGTTTATCATATAAGTACAAATTAATCAATTCAATGCACATATCAAACAAGGAAAAAATATATGGTGGAAAATTGTTCACAAGTAGGGGTCATGTCAATCAAATCCTGGAAAATTGATGATCAAATCTAATGATTTAGTATTTGCATGATCGATCACTTCATAATTTCAAGGAGGGGGATGGAGGAGGGGAAAGACTATTTCTAAAGCATGCCAGTAATCTCTTTATCTAACAACGTTTTCATGGTTTCATTTTATCATTCAAAATCTTCTATTCAATTTTGTTCAGTTTCATTTAAAATATTAAGAAATTGTATTATTTTTCTATTCCAAAAGCAATTTCAGTAGTAGCCCCATAATAATGTACATGTTGTTGAAGTTAGACAAGAAGAAATCTGGCAAGATGTTAGTCACTTACATGTACAAAATCGGGTATTTGACCAGCTCTTGTTTACGAATGTGTAGCTCAAACAGGCCAAATACAAGAATGGGCAGAAATGTGAACGTGATGTTATAAAACATCAGAAAATATCCATCAAATACGGACTGGAATGGAACCAAGAATAAATAATTCAATACCGATCATGTGCAAATAACATTTTTTTCTTTAAAGTTACATTGACAAACATCACATTATTACAATAGGAGATATATTCATATTCAAATTTTCAAATTCTCAAAAGTATTATGTATCGTAAAAAAAATATCGATCATATCTTAGTTAAAAGCAATATCCCATAAACAGTTTCTGTATTTTGTTTTGGTGTTAGCGTTTGTGAGCAGCACCCTCTTCCATGACTTTGAAAACACGCTACTACGTAACACCCATAAGAAAAAATTCATTATCAACGTTGTCTCATGACATCCACCCTTTCTCTGCAAAATTTCACAAAACTTTTATATTTGTGGATGGATCCTTTACGAAAAATTAGATAAATTATCAAAAATCATCAAACTTATATGCAGATTGGCGCTCAAAGCTTTCAGTGCTTACTAAATATAAACTAATATATTATCTTAGAACAATACAATACAATACATACAATGGCAATACAAGAATATCCATTTGATTTAATTCTAAACTTTAAAGTTTTTGTATCTTATTTATTTATATATTTTATTTATTCATTTTGCCATATTTACAAAGAAAATTTACGATATAAAATACACACAATTAATTTCAAAAACATTAGAATATTAAAAATTACAGTAGTAGATGGCAGGGGTGGAAAAAAGTGGATCTCTTATCAAGTTCCACCCCATGTATATGTTCCAATCACAGTTTAACTATTCATAGTACACTTTAAACAATATCTAAACATATAAATCGTAGTTTCAGACAAGCATGGTGTTTGTGACTTGATGCAGAAATTAACTTTTCAACATGTTTGTAATGTTCAAATATGTGCAACTGACCACATCCTCAAGTTGCATGTCATGGAACATCTTATAAGAGTGAAGTGATGACGTTAAATGCCACTTGGTCTAAAGGATAACAGTTTGTGAGATGATCATGAGATGGACGATGCCTTCTAACCTTTAACTGACATGTGATGTCACTATCTTCACTGGGAACTATTCGGTGAGAGCTACCACATTGTTGGAGGACTTCTTATGAATGTTCAAATTGCTAATATGAATACTTATAACTGTAGGTTTTAAAGGTTGCTCAAAGGACAGCAACACCATGTTTATATGATATTACAATTTGAGCATCTTGAAGACTAACAATCGCCAACAGAAACTCAACCGCGCCAGCGAAATATAGAATAACAATGTTCAATGAGACATATCATAAGATTTTCTGAGTCTCTGACAATATTCAAACCTTCAAGAATGAATCTAGAAACTAGACTGACCTGTGCGGTGAATGCTGAGTAGAATGTGAAGTAGAGCTGCGCCGTGATCATCGCCACGTTCTGAAACAAACAGGTAGTCTCAGTATGCATAGGGGGCCTGAAAATCATGTTGTAATGATTTCACTTTTTCATACAACCCCCAGCAATAATAAAATGGTAGCCCCCTTTCACCACTAGAAACTACATTGTATGCTTGTTTTTTTAAAAAAGCAAGCGCTTTTTTATAGACTACTTCTTTTGTAGAATGAGTACTGGATGAGAGTACTTACTTTGTAGAATGAGTACTGGACGAGATTACTTACTTTATTGAACGAGTACTGGACGAGAGTACTGATTTTGTAGAACGAGTACTGGATGAGTACTTTGTAGAATGAGTACTGGACGAGAGTACTTACTTTGTAGAATGAGTACTGGATGAGGGTACTTACCTTGTAGAATGAGTACTGGACGAGCGTTGCGAGGCGCCAGTAGAAATAGTGACCGTGCATGAGTAGTGCGCGCTGCAGGAAGCGGAAGCGGCCAAAGGCGTAGTCGCTGGAGCGCACCGCCTGCCGGCCCTCCTTACCCATGATGCCTGCAAAAACACGCCAGGTGACGGGCTACTGGATGGAATGTTCAATTCTGTATACTGCGAAATAATCGAGTAGGCATTGTAAAGGTATTTTGGAAGATCGTTGAATCAAATTCACGGTCTCCTGTCCATGATTCAGACCAGTCATATGTCATGGAAGGACGCTCTAACCACTGAACTAATCTCCTTGACGAAGTACACACACTTCGACTTTGCCTAGTATCAATCTTACGCAATGGCACTTTCCCGCCTTGATACTATTATTATCCTACCAGCCTTGCAGCCTTTGTCACAGTCACTGCCTACTACGATCATTAGGCGTGTGCATGATACTTGATAGAAATGTTGCCTGGGCCACTTCTTTTACAGTACCAGAAACCACCTAATGAAAGCGCAGAGCTGATGTCAGTGATCGTCTCAGACTGTCATATGTGTGTGTCGTAGGAGCCGGGTCACCCAACTCACGTCTTACAACAAAATGTTTCACTTTCATGGTTCTTTTACATATCCATTATTGATCCCGCACACAAAACTCGAGATCCGGTAAGTACATGACATCCTGGATCGGCTATAGCTGTCGTCATGGTGGAGGTGCACTTACAGTTCGTCTACAATCATTTACTATAAACATGGATTTCCACCTCCCTCTCAGGTGTTCTTCACATACCTAATCATCTTAGCGTTATTGCAAACTCACCACCATGTGTTCTATATTCAATCACATTTGAATTTAAAGTCCATGCATACAGGCGCTAGTGTGTCCAAACACATGCATTCAAATGCGCCGGTGTATAATTCACGTTCATGTATGACATGATGTGTTTTATCACAAGTGCGTGTGTTATCACTTGTGGGTGTTATCACGTGTGTGCATGTTATCATGCATGTGTGTGTGTGTGTGTGTGTGTGCACGCGTGTGTATGTGTGTGCATGTTATCACATGCATGTTTCATCACGTGCGTGGTTAATCACGTGCGTGTGTTATCGTGCATGTTATTGTGCGTGTGTTATCATGCGTGTTATGGTGCGAGTTCTCACCGAGGCCGACGTGTGCCTCCTGTATCATGCTGACATCGTTGGCGCCGTCCCCGATGGCGGCCGTGGTTGGGTTGGATGGAGACTGCTTGATGAGGCGCACAACCTGACACAGCAGAAACACAACAGTTAATAATTTGAAATTAACACATAGTACACACGTTTACATACATTTTCATGGTTACAGGGTCATAAAATTCTTTCTACATTCAAGATGTCATCGGTGTGATATTAGCCCATAACAATCCATATAATACTTCTCCAAACCACAATCCAATAACTGATGACCGCACCCCAAGAACTGACCATCACTCCCCAAGAACTGACCATCACACCCTAAAAATTGACCATCACACCTAAAGAACTGACCATCACACCCTAAAAACTGACCATCACACCCCAAGAACTGACCATCACACCCCAAGAACTGACCATCACACCCCAAGAACTGACC
Source organism: Streblospio benedicti (assembly GCA_019095985.1). Lineage (NCBI taxonomy): Eukaryota > Metazoa > Annelida > Polychaeta > Spionida > Spionidae > Streblospio > Streblospio benedicti. The sequence goes on from CM032667.1 coordinate 59,010,664, forward strand.
ATTACACCCTAAAAATTGACCATCACACCCCAAGAACTGACCATTACACCCTAAAAATTGACCATCACACCCCAAGAACTGACCATTACACCCTAAAAACTGACCATCACACCCTAAAAAGTCACCATCACACCCTAACAACGGACCATCACACCTAAAAACTGACCATCACACCCCAAGAACTGACCATCACACCTAAAAACTGACCATCACACCCTAAAAACTGACCATCACACCTAAGAACTGACCATCACACCCCAACAACTGACCATTACACCCTAAAAACTAACAATCACACCCTAAAAATTGACCATCACACCTAAGAACTGACCACATCACACCCTAAAACTGATCATCACATCTAAAGAACTGACCATCACACCCTAAAAACTGACCATCACACTAAAGAACTGACCATCACACCTAAAGAACTGACCATCACACCCCAAGAACTGACCATCACACCCTAAAAACTGACCATCACACCCCAAGAACCAACCCCCACACCCCAACAACTGACCCCCACACCCCAAACCTGAGCCACCACACCCCATTACTGCCCCCCGTGTACTGACCATTGCCTTCTGTATTGGGGTCATCCTGCAGCAGAGCACGGTTGCCACGGCGCCGCAGACGTCCTGCAGCGCGGCGCGGCCGGCGTCCTCGGCCAGAACGTGCGCCAGACTGCGGCCGTCGATCACCAGCGCGTGGCGCCGCGGCCCGCCCAGCCGCGCAGCGTCGTCAAGGCTGCAGGCAGACAGAAAAATGTAAATGTAAATGAGGTCATTTATAGTCGCAATTCACTGTTATTGTGCTCTATCGTGACTTTATATATTACACCAGGTCATTGGCATCCTTGTCACACTATATCTTTCAACTCCCCTTGGAGTGTGGGTGCCAGGCTGCAGGCAGACATGAGTAGTATGTAAGGGTCGAGCGTCACAAGTGGAGGTTTACCACCATTCGTCAAATTTTGACAGGTTTACATTTTTGGCAAGAAAAACCGACGGCAGTGGCACCGCGGTCCTGAGCTTCTCAGCTCAGCGTGTGGTGAGTACGCGTGTATTTGGTGGTAAACTGCTAGCGATGGCACCGCATCGGCTGTTTTGGCGCCAAACAACTTGGGTCGCTCGACCCTTACATACTACTGACGTGTATCAAATAGAGCCAGGCTGCCATGTGCCAGCAGATATTAGTCCAGTCTAGCTGGTTTTTAAAGTTTCCAGCCAGGTACGTAGGTTACTGCTGGAGTCCTCAATATTAGTATGATTTCGGGCTGGACACATTTTGTCAGGCTACTTTATATAACTGGCAGGCTTTTGGTTTATGAGGTTCATTCAGCCTGATGAGATTTCAGCAAAACTCTTGCCAAACGTAAAATGACAGCTTCTAAAAGGTATCAAAATCTATCTTCTCATAAGTATTTGCTTGTTGTAAGGGCAATATGGTTTGTAATTCCCCTGACGGCTGACAATTATATAAGAATTTACTTCAGAAATGGGCCATGTGAATTGATTGCCCATCATGATATGTATGTCCCATTGGATCCGTCCATGTGCGTCTGTGTGTGTGTGTGTGTGTGTGTGTGTGTGTGTGTGTGTGTGTGTGTGTGTGTGTGTGTGTGTGTGTGTGTGTGTGTGTGTGTGTGTGTGTGTGTGAGTGTGTGTGTCTGTGTGTGTGCGTACGTGTGTGCGTGCGTGTGTACGTGTGTGTGTGTGTGTTTGTCTCTGTGTGTGTGGCTGTGTGCCTGTCTGCATGTCTGCATACGTGTGTCTGCGTACATGTGTCTGTGTGTGTGTCTGTCTGTGTGTCTGTGTGTCTGTCTGTCTGTCTATACGTACGTGTGCCTGAACGCCTCAAGCCGCGCGGCCGCGGCCTCCGCGCTGTCCATGTGAGTGAGCAGCAGCTCCGTCATGTCCCGCGTGAAGTGACCGGCCGAGTAGCTGATGTTGACCGCCGTCTCCTGCTTGTCGCCCGTCAGCACCCACACCTAAACAAACACGTGTCACATTTTCAACCGATATCATGTATGTATCTCCTACTGGTGAATAGAAACATCCGTATCGCACACATGTAATATTGCCATACTACTTGACGGTTATGATTTTACCCCAAGGACGATTGAATAACGTATGTAAAATATGAGTGCAATGTTTGAACGTATCTTACATTTTAAGAAATCCGATTCTTGTACAGATTTTATATAAAAAGCTTTGATATTTGTTTGGTTGGATAGAATATTTCGATCTTCATTTATGTGCCATTTGCAAATGCAAATATGCCAGTAATCATGATTTTTAAAAGCAAGCCAAATAGCATTATTTATTCTTATCTGATCTTTCATTATAACCTATTTTGAAGATTGATATTTGATTGTTTATATGTTGGTGTAAATGCACATGACCATTCACCTGTGTAGGAAAATATCAAAATATTTTAAGATCTATCAAATAAAACCAAAAGCATGAAAATGACTATAAAGCTTGTTTAATAACCATTCTGGAGAGATAAGGGATGATTATAAAATGCACCTCCTGTTTGATACTAGAAATTTCTATTGAACTTGTTTGTCGGCGTGTATCACTGTTAGGTTAAAAATTGTATTTTTAGGCTTGGGCTTTTACATGAAATGAAAATTTCAATGGTCTAGATTTTATACTTTTAAGGTGCGCCTTTATATGGGGGTGGGCCCTTGGATGGAGGCATACAGTATGTCTAAAGCTCAAAGAAAATTGATGAATTTACTACAGGCAAGCTTTGTGTGCTGTACCTGTATGCCGGCCTCCGCAGCGCTGTCAATGTCTCCGGCACTCCGTCCTGCAGCCGATCCTCCACCGCGGTCGCGCCGATCAGCCGGAAGTCGCGCTCGATCGCGTCAAACGCCGCGTCTAACTACAACAACACACAGGACACCGCTATAGAAACACCACCAGGAAGAGATCGTGTGATCTGACATCTTCATACGGACAGCCTTGTTGACTGTTGGCAGAATCCAAGTTCCATATTCTACTTATTTAAAATCCTGTAGACTTGGTTCACAGCACTTGGTCTCATGATAGTTTTGTTTTACTGTGTTCTTTTTGGCTGTGCAATAGTCACGAAAGAGAATTTTTAAAATTAATATTATAAATGTTTTCAAGCTCTACAAGGCTCCTTATCAACTGAAAAATCTTTATTTGATAAGGAGCCTTGTAGAGCTTGAAAACAGTTATAATATTAATTTTAAAAATTCTCTTTCATGACTATTGCACAGCCAAAAAGAACACTGTAAAACAAAACTATCATATTCTACTTGGAATGGAACAAAAGCTTTTATACACTCTGTGATACCATTTTAAATATGATGCTATTGCATGATGTTATGCACAGATTTTATGTGTATATGTATGTTTTATATATCTTTCTATGGAGTTAATCTGAAAATAAATGTTTCTATTCTATTTTATAAATGTAAGAGAGACAATGTCTCTATTGAGATCATTAGGCAAGTCACGAATCTTATTAGAGACGTTTTGCTGTGTTTCAAGAACATTCCATTCAAGAAGCAATAACTTTTACCTTTTCTTCCCGCTCGGACATTGCTTTCCTCGCATCACCCAGAAGCTTGTCGAAGCGCTGGAATTCTTCTTCTGAGAGCGTTCTACAGGCAATACACAACGTCCTCAAACCAAGCTAAAACACGAGAGAGCAGAGGCAAACTGTATTATGATGATTCACAAAGTATCGGTACACACAACTGAAAAATCTGACAAAATATCATTCAAATACATTTCATGCGTTGGGAAAGAATCGCCTAATTCCAATCATTACAAGCACTTAAAAACACGACTCGTCCCCCAACCCCCGCCACTTGCTGCTTATGGACTACTAGCAATGCTGTAGTCATCATTTAACCATTTCACAAGTTACTGAGAACAACCCTTCATTCAAAGAGTCCACATTTTGCAGGAAAAAGGTTTTACAGTCAGGAAATTTTAGATTCCGTCACATAAAACGTACGTCTTGACTCAGCCAAGTAAGAAAAACTTTTATTGATTTTGCTTGCAATGTAAGTCTAATGTTCAGGAATCAATGTTCCTAGGATAACACATGAAAGCATAATACAGTATTGCTTATTTCCAATATGTTCCTGTTTGTTTGGCAGGTTAGGTACCTGAGCCTCAGGGGTGGAAGAATCACACTAGCTATTGTTTTCAAGCTAGGTGAGTTCTTTAGCGTGCAGAGGGGTGGCTCTCCTCTACATGGGGCACGCATTTTACCGAGGCTTCTGACCCTCAGGCTTGGTGTCGCCACCGTCTTGTATGATATACTCGACAGTGGCTACACACTGTGTGAAATCGACAGTACAGTGGCAGACGCACGACGTAAACGTTGTTGGCGACACCATTTCTGCCGTGGACAAGCCGTGAACTCACGATGCAGGCAAATCCTGTTTGTTGGTCGTGCGCTTTAACCACTGTACTAACGAGGACCAACTTCTTCCTCTTCAAAGGGGCACTTTAACCCTGGGTTTGTGAGCGCTCACCCGTGAGTAGTCGAGGATGTGCTGCTCGGTGGCGGCCCACGCCGCCCTCGGCGACCGATCCAGTACAGCCGTGTCCGCGCCCTTCGTCATCATCAGCACACGGCCTGCCGACAGTACACAGATTTAAGCTTTAAGTGATTGCATAATTGTTAGCACTCATAAGGTAATTGACTTGTGAAGAGTCCACACCCGCTGTCGGATCCCTGAGAAGCGTGCACCCCCTGTCTATTAAAAACCCCAAAGTCTCATTTTCACCCATGAGCGTTTAAAGCTCATGAAAACTATTGTGCTGGTGGCGCCCCCTTTTTCCACAACCCTGGCCCTGCCCAGCTCGTGCACTCACCCCCTTGTTCCCGGACCTGCGGGTGCGTGTACTCACCCCCTTGCTCCTGCACGATGACGCTCATGCGTTTGCGCGTGGGGTCGAAGTCGAGCAGGTGGATGAGGCGGTATCGGTGCAGCTCGCCGCCGACCGTCACCTCCAGCCGGTCGTCACGCACACCGTGGTACACAATCCCGTAACTACAACACAATGCACTCGTGCTTTACGATCCCATGACTAGAACACACAGCGCACCCCTGGTATCATGGAGCTAGGCATAAGAAATGGGGGCTTTGATATATGCTTTCTTTTTGATGTTTGCTATTTAATGCCTGCCGTTGACTTTTGGGATTGTTCATTGTTTGCTTCGAAACACATATCCAAAGGAATAGCACAGAAATTCTTGTTTGAATGTTTCACTACAAGTTTCCCCTACATGAAACTTCTATAAACTACATTCTCATATCTTCAACATACAGTGATCCACATTTGAGATAATTAGTACTACATGTATCACATGTTGCAAACAGCAGTCAAGCTGGTTTGTTGATTTGGAAAAATAGGCATCTCACAGGCTCTGTGAATGACCTAAAGCTTGTTTAACCATGCATCTTTACCCCACAAGGGAGGGATCATGTGAACAACCAAACATATGTCAACAATGGGGAATAATGAAGGATAAGCTGTAAGTGAGCAATCTTCATAGAAGGTTGAGCAATGACATGTTAGAGCTAAATCAAGAGCTATAAAATAAAGATTTTGATTCAGGAGGAACTAAACGCATTGATATATGCATATAGTCCGTACAGCTGAGCCAAATTTGTGCGAAAATTCTTACGCAAGAAACAGTAAAAGGAGGCTATACGTAAAGATCCTAGCTGACTAACATCCCCCTCTTTCCCCCCTCCTACCTGACTAACAGCCCCCTCTTTTCCCCTCCTAGCTGACTAACAGGCCCCTTCTTTCCCCCTCCTAGCCGACTAACAGCACCCACTTTCCCCTTCCTAGCTGACTAACAGGCCCCAGTTTCCCCCTCCTAGCTGACTAACAGGCCCCTCTTTCCCCCTCCTAGCTAACTAACAGCCCCTTCTTTCTCCCTCCTACCTGACTAACAGCCCCCTCTTTCCCCCTCCTAGCTGACTAACAGGCCCCTCTTTTCCCTCCTACCTGACTAACAGTCTTTCCCCCTCTTTTAACGGGCCCCTTTCCCCCTAGCTGACTAACAGGCCCCTTTCCCCCTCCTAGCTGACTAACAGGCCCCACTTTCCCCCTCCCTAGCTGACTAACAGGCCCCTCTTTCCCCCCTCCTAGCTTTGACTAACAGGCCCCACTTTCCCCCCCTCCTAACAGGCCCCCTTTCCCCCTCCTACCTGACTAACAGGCCCCTCTTTCCCCCTCCTACCTGACTAACAGGCCCCACTTTCCCCCTCCCAGCTGACTAACAGGCCCCTCTTTCCCCCTCCTAGCTGACTAACAGGCCCCTCTTTCCCCCTCCTAGCTGACTAACAGGCCCCCTTTCCCCCCCTCCTACCAGGCTGACTAACAGGCCCCACTTTCCCCCCTCCCTAGCTGACTAACAGGCCCCTCTTTCCCCCTCCTAGCTGACTAACATCCAACTCTTTCCTGCTCCTAGCTGACTAACAGGCCCCTCTCCCCCTCCTAGCTGACTAGCATGCCCCTCTTTTCCCCTCATTGTCTAGGTAATGATTCTGCTAACTCTTTTGACACACACATTATTACCATTAATGTTCATTCTTATTGTTACCCAACTTATCATCATTTACCCCAATTGTTTTATCTCAAATATTTACTTCTATTTGTTCCAATTGATCATCTCTACTAGCATTTAGCTTTTCACTACACAGCATACTTTTTTCCACCATGATGATTTATGGCCTGTTGCTATATTTTAATCTAGCCTGTTTCCATTAAGATGTGTTACAGCCATATGTGGATAGTTGACACCAACAGTCAATTTTAGTCTCACAACCATTACATACATCTTTTTACATGGTATATAAATGCAAGTTTCTGTCTGTAGAAAATAGCAGTGTGCAAGATATAATAGACATCAATTGGAAATTACTAATGTACAAATCATTAATTGATTTAATTATTTATTTTATGAATGTGACATAGTGTTATAACAATTTTACTAAAAGGAAAAAACATAATTCTATAATATATTGTAACCAGCCCTACCAGGGCTTATAAATCATCATATGTAATTAATAGTTAATAATTAATAATGCTCTCATGGTACCTAAGTAATAATTAAATTTTTCTGTCACATTGAGAAAATTTACATTATTACCTAGGTACCATGAGAGCATTATTAATTATCAACTATTAATCATATATGGTAGGGCTGGTTACAATATATAATAGAATTATGTTTTTTCCTTTTTGTAAATTGTTATAACACTAAGCCACCTTCATAAAATAAATAACTAAATCTATTAATGATTTGTACATTAGTAATTTCCAATTGATCTCTATTATATCTTGCACACTGCTATTTTCTACAGACAAAAACTTGCAGTATATATACCATGTAAATATATGTAAGTAATGGTTGTGAGACTAACAGTGACTGTTGGTGTTCACTATCCACATATGGTACTAACCCATCTTAATGGAAACAGAGGCTAGATTAAAATAAGTAACACGCCATCATCATTGTGGAAATAAAAGTATGCTATCTAGTGAAAAGCTAAATAATTGATCTAATCATATCATATATCATATCCTTGAATGTGTTCATCTGTTAGAATACATATAATTGATCATGACCATGATGATGGCATTAGTGGGAAGTAGAGGAAGGAGAGGGGGGCTCTTAATAGGCAAGGAGGGGGAAAGAGGGGGCTGTTAGTCAGCTAGGAGGGTGACAGAGGGGCCTGGTAGTCAGCTAGGAGGGTGAAAGAGGGGCTGTTAGTCCCCTAAGAGGGGGAAAGTGGGGCCTGTTAGTCAGCTAGGAGGGGGAAAGAGGGGCCTGTTAGTCAGGTAGGACGGGGAAAGAGGGGCCTGTTAGTCAGCTATGAGGGGGAAAGAGAGCACTGTTAGTCCCCTAGAATGGAGAAAGAGGGCCTGTTAGTCACGTAGGATGGGGAAAGAGGGGCCTGTTAGTCAGGTAGGATGGGGAAAAGAAGGCGCTGTTGCTAGAGGGGGAAAGAGGGGCTTGTTAGTCAGGTAGGACGGGGAAAGAAGGGCCTGTTAGTCAGCTAGAGGGGGGAAAGATGGACTGTTAGTCCCCTAAGAGGGGGAAAGAGGGGCCTGTTAGTCAGGTAGGACGGGGAAAGAGGGGCCTGTTAGTCAGCTAGGAGGGGGAAAGAGGGGCCTGTTAGTCAGGTAGGACGGAGAAAGAGGGGCCTGTTAGTCAGCTAGGAGGGGGAAAGACGGGGCTTTTTATCAACTAGGACAGGGAAAGAGGAGCTGTTAGTCAGCTATTTTCTTCTGAATTGGCCATATAACTCTATACCTGTTTGATGTTAATCATATCTGTGCATATTGCTTCATTGGCTATTTCTTATGTAAGAATTTCATACAACTTTGGCTCCGTTGAACTGACTATACACATGTCTACTGAATTTAGTTTCTTCTTAATCAATTTTTTTTTAAACTCTAGATGCATAATCAGCATGTCATCTCCAATTATGCTTTCTTCTCAATGTTTGCTATTAGTACGATCACGTGTAGCAAACCACAGGGGAATCTGTTGAAGACTATTGAGATGTAACTCCCAGTTGCCTTTTCAATTTTCTCAAATAAAGTCTCTAAGAAGAGCTACTATACTGACAAAACTAGATGAGCAAACGTTTGAGGATTGTATGAATTTCCCACAGGGCTGGGGGCGCGCAAGGGATATGCGCCTGCCCATTCTCCACCAAAAATTTTAATTGATGTGAAAAAAATTACCATAACGGTATTGTAATGTCCATGACTTGAGTGTTAAGCTTCCGTATATTCCTTGCACTGTTTTAAATTATTCTGTATTATTTGCAAGTTATATACTGTTCTCCACCAATATACTGTTCTGCCACCATTTTGTGCACATATTTGGTTCACCTATCATGTTATGGTGCACCTCACATTAAATATTGCGCACATGTTTCAATGTCTCGAACAGATGAGCTTAAAAGATCTGTACAAAAGCGCGCGCTGTTAGCATGTCTGAGAGTTGACACTTTCATAAAAGTCGTGCAGCTTGCGTTATGAACAGTCGACAAATGGCATCATTTCAAGATCAACAAAGAAAGGAAAATATTTTTCAAATAAAGGATTATCATTGTTATAATAAGTTACCAATCAAGAATTCAAATATCGGATTTAATATAAACCGATTTTGAAGTCAAGCACGAAAGGATATTTCTCAGACGACACGCATTGTTTGATAATCGATGTTGTTTGTGTCTATTGTTGCCCAGCATGACTCGATGTTGACAGCTGATACATATGGGGAACAACTTACAGCTACATAGTAACTTGCTACTAAATCAAATGTACAGTGATCAGACTGATTACACAAAGCGATCAAATTATTACAACTATTAATTCAGCTTTTCAAGCTAAGAAAAAGCAAATTGTAGCAGCATTTCTTTCTCGGTGCATGACTTGTATATGCACTGAGTAATGGGTCTCTGCCGGTGATCTGCCTTCCTTATGTCAGTAACAGCAGCTCGTCATGTTACTGAGTACATGAAAGAAGGACCAATTGAAACTTGCAATTCCTGATCGAGTGACATAAGCTTAATAGACAATATTTTGCCACATGGATAGCTCTCTCATTGTTCCATGCAGGCATTGCTGTCGCACATGGAACGTTTCACTTATTTATACATTTCATTTCCTGTTCACGCGACAAAACGCTTGATCAGGGATTCCAAGCTAACTTTGTCTCATGCACATTCAAACAGCATATACAGCACAAGGAAAATATTCATGATAATTTTTTTTTAAATGAAATTGTATTTGGTGTGGCAATGGAATCTATTTACCACTAAAGAATTTGACATTGTGATATCTATAAAAATATATATAATACAGATACATAGATCGATTTTGCGAAAAATCAATTCAAACTTACTGTCTTAATATTTTCTAACATTGTTTTCAATGTCCATCTTCCGAGACTTCTTTTCTGCCACCAGATGGCAGCACGTGACAGTAAAGGAAGTCAGTCAGTGTTTGTTCTGGGAGGGGGGTCGGGGACGTGCGCTGTAATCTTGGGCTGTCCTAGGTCTCAGAATGTTGTCATAGGCATGGGATAACTAGTAAGCTCCTTCATCTCTGTTCATGTTCTACTTTACTGTCACGTGCTGCCGTCTGGTGACAGAAAAGAAGTCTCGGAAGATGGATGTGAAAATGTCCGAAAATATTAAGACAGAAAGTTTGAATGGATTTTTCGTAAAATCAATCTATCAATCAATCTATATAAAAAGAAATCCAACGAATCTATTTACAAATATATATTACACATTTCAAAGAAGTTATATTTAGCAACAATTAACAATTTATAAAGATACAAATGAACTGTGAAATCTTCAAAATCGGACTAGCATCATTTAATTGCTTTTCCATTCAGGTTTATTCCGAATTGTAAATCAAAATCTTTAGAAGCTGTAAGCTTAGATTATATCTATCATTTGTTATACTTATCAGCTCTTGTTCTCTTGCGTGATTGACAGGTCACAATTGCATGGTATTCTGAAGAAAACCCTTGCTTCCATTTCCTGTTTACACGTGTGCCATTTTGGCATAAACAAATATGGTTAAACAGCAAATATGTTGAACGTTTAAATGTTCAAACTTTTTAATAAATTGTAGGTGGTGATTTCTTTTTAGTAAGTACCATTTAAGCCCACAGTAAACATTTATTAGCAAGGTGATTTATAAGGGTGTTTATATCAACACACACATGAGAACGGATTATCATTCACACTGTACATTGTCTAGCAAACGAACATTGTTATTTACCATGTATTGGCCATTTAATGTGAGTGGGACGTTAGTATAATCACATACTTCTATGCTTTAATCACAATGTGTGACATCAAATAGTTTCTAGATAAACAAGTTGTTTGCCACCAAATGGTAAAAACAAGCAGAAATATTGCAATAATACACCCGTGTAACCCTCCAGCCAGTCGACTATACTCATGGACTGTTGCTGTAAACATTTTGCCACAACTTCCTGCAGTCCACTTCTGGGATTACACCCGGAAATGGAGACCAAATAGAGATAATACGTATCGGTTAGGGTAGTATAAGTGAAATATCAGTGGGGGACGTGTGCTGCCTCCTCATTGCTGCGTGATCACATCATGAGTGACGTGCGCGTTTATTCGAGAATAGAACAAAATAGATTTAAAAAACATAACAATTTGATTATTACATGTAATTAAGTCATTAGACTTATGACTTCAAGTCAGGTTAGGACTATATCACATAGCTGGTCCCACCTAATCTGACTTGGAGTCATAAGTCTAATGACTTTATTACATATGATAATATATACCCAAGTCCATTAAATCATAAATCTCACTTGCGCGCTGCCTCGACGAGCGCCTTCTCGTCTGGCGAGGACGCCTGGTACTCGTACTCGAGGCCGGTCTCCGAGTACACGCCGGTCGAGTCCAGGTCCTTCTTGTCCACGCGCACCGTGTGACAGACCGCCAAGACAGTCAGCAGCTCAGTCAGCTCAGCCTGCAACACACAGACTTATAGCAGACCGCACAACATGGGGTATCAGATGTCCTGAAGAGAGGGGTCGGCTTTGGGGTTTAGAGGTTTTAGCCAATGACTCCTCAAAAACAGTAATTGTATATTTAAGAGGAATGAATTCCCAACCTGACACTGACAGTTTGAAAGTCCAGAGAGTTCTTTATGAACAATTGGTCTCTTGCAGTGCACATTTATCAGCATGCTGCATTTGCTTTCCTTAAACTCCAACTCACTCAAACCTAGATCCGCCTAGAGTACATACACAGTATAAAAATACCATTAAGACCACTACAATGGTCATCAATTATTAGCCCATAGTCCACCATCTTTAGCCTTCATAAAGAGAATACAGCAAATATCCATACCGGTAAAAATAAATTTTCATTTAATTTCACTTCATCATTTAGTAGTGATTTCTTAGCATCTGGATTCATCATCGTAGAAGGTAAATAAACCTACTCAGTTGCTTTTTTCTGTGATATTTATTTACCTTCTACGATAATTTCACTTCGTATACCAAATCAATAGATATTCTATGATTACCGTGAGCCTGAGTATGGGTGTGGGCTGCATGCCGGGCGTGTCGGCCGCCTCACACAGCATGCCCCCGACCTCCTCATACCGCCGGCCAAACACAGAGCACTGCCGGAACTGCATGTCGTTCTCCGTCAGGGTTCCCGTCTTGTCCGTGAACAGGTACTCCACCTAGTGGTCAACAACCGCATCAAACAGGTTAAGGGACCAAGCCAAAAGTTGCGCGACTGATAACTAAGTTAATTCTTTGACTTAGCTCAGAGACCCCCCACCCTCACCCCTGTTAAGTTAATTAGTAAAAAGTTGATTTACCGGAACGACAACAGCCCCCCCCCCAGGTAATATCTTAAAAAGTTGAATGTGCACTTTAAAAAATCTTGATTAACAAATGTCTGGTCTTAAAGTTAACTATAAAAATTAAAAAAAAACAATATGAAACAACAAAGTTTGGATATAGGCTGTTAAAAAGTTGATTTTGTCGGATGGCACAAGTTAATTGGGCCTACTAACCCCCCCTAAGTTAAATAATTAATCCAACATTGATATTTTGGCTTGGTCCCTAAGTGCACTGAGTATTTAAATAATAGACTATAAATGACATATTACATCACATGTGGCAGTTTCACATAAGTCATGACAGCCTAACAAACATTTACCCTCGACTGACACATAGATAGGTAAGATGGACTCTGTGGAAAGATAGTCACACTGGCACATACTTCAGAGCTTTCAGTCCATTTAGATTGTTTTCTAATGGAAATATTAGAGTACTATATTCGGTGTTAGGTGATTTAGTCTCTATCAACCAGACACTGTGATGGCATAAACGAGGTAACGATAAGTTTCTATCAATGTTTGTCTCAATAATTCTCTGTTCAAACTCTCTGTTCACAAATCTGTTCACAAATCTGCCATTTCAAAACTAAAGAGGCTTCTTCAATTCTGATTTTCAAAATCATAACACTTTTCATCTTTTAGGTAGATTTCTGTAGCCTAATTATTTTCTATTGTATCGTGAAATACGCTGCACATTGAAAATTTTGTCCTGTATAGGGCATACTTTAGAGGAGAAAGTTGCACATGAAAAATGCGTGAGCCTGGTCGTTGGTGCTCGAGTCTGCTCACCTGACCAAGCTCCTCGTTGAGATCTGATGTGAGAGCTTTCGCTGGCTCGTTGGTCTGAAGATCATACATTTCTACGTCCCAGCCGAAAAACAGTGAGCCGAAGAACTTCTGTAGCTCTGAAATGACACAAATAAATGTCACGCATATAATTGAATTACCATGTGTCTTTAGGTGCACAGAATCAGCATTCAATGTCTCTGTTCGCACATTTGAGTACGGCAGTGGAAATTGCACTTGAGAACATTTGCTAATTAACCCATTCGTATCGGGATGTCCCTTGAGGGACATTTTTACGCAAGATTTTGCACTGAAAAGTACCCCGGATTATCGCCGTTTTCACATATAAACAGAGGGGTCATGCTGCCGGGATTTAGACTAGTGATAACAAAATCGGCTTACCTTTACATTTCGATGTAAATTTTGTGGAAGTAAAGCAGGGTTTTCATAATATTAACGCATCGTTTGTAAAAATATATATCTGCACAAGAAACACATAATTTACACTGCGAAATTCAAGCTCAAAATACTCTAATTTCGACAAAAATTACCCCAACAAGTTCCATACCATCTTGAAGGGGAATCTCTTTTCTTTTCATTGAAAATGAGGCTGATATATTTTTCTATTACGTCATTAGGAAAAACCCACTTAATATTCATTACTCCAAATAAGGACATCAGCATTCAGCCTCTATAGTATCGTGCGTGGTGGCTACAAATGCGTATTGTATCTTTTTTCATAAAGGCTACTCTTGATCGACCTCCGCTCTTATTCGGTGTTTGGAACAAGTAGCTAGTAATGGTATTACAGCGCGTGATAAAGGCTATTACCTCATGATAGAATTTGATAGCTCATGCAAACGAAGAACAACTTTGAAGATGTTTTTACTAACACTTATACACCAAGTAAACTGTTTCATGTTTATCATCCTATCGTTTATATGGTATTTGATGACTATGACCAGTCATAATATTTTAGGAACCAAGTAAACTTGTAGAAAGGTGTCTTTTTAAATGTCACGTCCGACTTGTCAAAATGAATCGACAGCGCCGACGACCAAAAGTTAGAAAGACATTCTACGTACAGAAATCCATAAAAATTACACTAGATGGTGAAAATAAGAAACTAGATGCATTTCTGAATACACAGGTCAATTTTTCTTAAGAAAGACCTATCTATATAGGCTCCACAATAGCTGATAAATCAGACCTAAACATTTCTAATTGGCATTTTTCACGAGTGTTTTTACTACGTGTTGACGTTTTCCGTATGCCGATATGAATGGGTTAAATGAATATCCCAGCAGTACAGTCATAGCCATTACCTTGAATGGAGCAAATAAAAAGTTAGAGGCATCAACAGTTTAGAATTACGAAAATGACTAGGTTTCTTGATTAGTTGAGATAATAATGTCTGCTCTTTTGAACTCTTTATTTCAAATTCCACTAAAAACATAATACTACACACTGTTAAAAATATATACAAAACGGCCACTTACCTACAGTGACATACATGGAAATGGGGATAATGTAGTTACACAGCACCATAAACGCCAGAAACTCCTCAATCACGCCCAAAACCTGGAAAAAAAACATCATATATGATGTGAGAAAATTCATAAATAAAAGACACCAATTATTTTTTATCTCGTTTAAACAATTCATTTTCATTGAAATATGAAACTTATAAATCATAACAAGAAAATAAACAACTTTTCTGTCAGGGCACATTTTGCCAATACACAGCCAGATACACACTAAAATATTATTTGTCATTTGCTTTTTTTTTTGCAGTCATTCAAAAAAGGCCTGCCTGTCGAAAGTCAAGGATAAGCCAGAACTGGTGTACCGTAAGTTCTTCCTGGGGCTCGGTGTACCACATGGCCTCCTTGGAGTGGAGGTCGTCCTGGTAGTACCAGTACTTGAGTCCCACCCAGATGCCCGAGTACAGGAACAGCGATGAGGTACACGATCAGGTATGTATTCATCCGCCTGCAAAACGGAGAAGTATTAGTTTTCTTGAGATATTTCTACAAGTCAGGAAGACGATCAAACAATTTTAAAATACAACATACTACACACATTTTCTCTGACAGATTCCTTGAAAAGAGTTAAGCATTCAGAACTTCAAAACATTAATTTAGCGCAATTTCTGGTAACTAAGATATGTTTACTGAGAATGGATATTCAGGGTAAAACATTTTATGTGCATGTATTTCATTATCAGATAAAGTTCACTCTTATATTGGGATATATTAGCTGCTTTTTTTAGACTATTATGAAAGAATTCCTAAATTGTCAAATAATTTGTATTCATGCTGACGAAATGAATTTATTCTACATATAATGGCAAGGGCATCCTCTTAATTACCTTTCTATCCTTGAGAATTTTGAACTTTTATATTTGGAGTTGAGACTAATTTTCGTGTCCTGTCCTGTATATATTGCACAACCTGTAATATAATTGACATCATATATGAAAAATTAGAAAAGAGGATTATAGTAATATGATATGTATCAATGATAACATTTGTTTCTTCTTGTATTTTAATTTCTTGATAAAAATCAAAATGCCTTTATATAAAAGAATATCTTATTTAACTGTTTTTCAGAACTAAAAATCTCTCTTTCACATAAAAATATAGAAAATAAAAATATAAGAATCAAATGAAATGAAACCTTATGTGCTATGCAAGCAAACACTGTTTTGTCCAGACCAATACTTGTTACAATCTTTTATCTGACAGATCTAAATCTTTTGTCAGCATTTACGTGTTTGAACGAAAGTGAGTGTCGTACATATACACTGTCTGTAATGTGTACCATGGGTAAGAGACAAAATAATAAAAAGTTTTTTTAAATTTCAGCATTTGTTTTCAGTTAACGTGCGTTATCATTTCTGTTCCCTTCATGCACATTGAGGTTGCGTGCGTCAGTCCGCCGACACTTGTACATGAGCACCTAGAAACGTATTACTACAGTAGAACCTTCAATAAAGACCACCTCTCTATTGAGATTACCTCTAAAATAAGACTACTTTTCACTGTCCCCAACCTTCATAAAGCTACAAAAATGAGCCTCTGTTTAGAGACCAGCTCTCTATAGAGACCACCTAACACTGGTCCCAAAGGTGGCCCTAATAGAGAGGTTCTACTGTATTCTGAGTGTACCGTAGATAAAAGGCATGTTTTTTAGCTGGTTTTACCATAAATAAAGGGTGTGTTTTTGAGCCGGCAGCCGCGCAGCAGGACGTTCTCGGGCCCCAGCGAGTGGGTGACGCCTCCGCCTCCGCCGTCCGCGTAGACCGTCAGGTTCCCCACAAACTTGTACAGGTCGACGACCGGCTGCTGGCACTCCACTGTGCCGCGGAACGTCGTGAAAGCAGAGTCAGACATCAGGTGCCGCGTCTCCATCAGACAGTTGAAGTTCTGGAGTGAAACGGACGCTAGTCACCTCATGAACGATGGCGCAATACGCACACAACATGGTTACTGACATTACTTCATCAACAGACAACTCACGAAAAACTTCTAGAATGATACATGATGAATTTGATTATGGAAAGTAGTAAATTATCTGATATTGTACATAAACATTTAGATGACTCAGCAAGATGTTACTGCAGTTTATCAAATTGTATGGTGGTAGTCTTGTTTGTGTGAATGGTGTTTTAATATCTCTTCTTTTCCCAGACAGAAAGCTAAAACATACTGCATTTAACCGAATGCATAATCTTTTTTGTGAATATGTACATAAATAAAATATCTTTAAACCAAGCACCTTACTAATGGGGAAACGTTTCTCTACTGATGATGTGTCCCTAAAAGTGCGTTTTTAAGATCAATAAGCCCCGGTACCTTGAGGTTGGTCTCTCCGTCGAGGTTTGCCGTGGTGATGTAGCACTCTCCGTCGGGGTTCTCGGACGACAGCATGACCATGTCACACGGGATGCCCTGGTTCATCGTCACCTTCACGATGTCACCCACCTGCAGCAAGCACATGGATCGTAGAAACCAGCTGATACTGACGAATTGCCATTTCTTTTCCCCTGTATTTTTTATACTATGAAGAGAGTAATTGACACACTGTGGTATACACACTTCACAAAGTGCCACTTATTATACTCTGATTATACTGTAAACAATCATCCAAGCGCCCAGGGCCGCTAAATGGAAATTTTCTCAGGCTGGGGGGTGGGCTGTTACACGAGAGTGCAGTTACTACATAATTCTTAAGGACATTTAAGAAAAAGAGGTGGAGGGCTGTTACACGAGGGTGGGCACTTGGATGGTCGTATACAGTATACACATGTAGTATAAACAATGAAGGGGAAAGAAAGAATGACCATTTATTAGTCTCAGTTGGATTCTGCCCTCTAGATGCACGTGCCCATGCTTTATATAAGAAGTCAGAAAATGTACCTAACTTTATAACTATTTTAATTTATATTTATGAAAAGGAATGAAGACTGAAAAATAATGAGAGTGGATTGAAAGGATATTATTGATTACAAAATGATTATGGAAACAACATAGATAGTTATTCAGAGTTTAATACTTCCAGTAAAATTAGGATTTAACATCCTCACGATTTAGATCTCGTTTCTAAAAGAATATTTCAAATTAAAATTGTATTCTATCACATTATGGATTGCAATATAGTATTTGTCTTATCCAGGTTCTTGTAAGTATTGGAATTGGAGGAATATCTAAAAACGTATGAAATATATTTGAGTGAAAGATTGTCAATATAAATCCAGACACTTCTCGAATCATCTGTAGTACATAAGGCGATAAACTCAGGATTTTACTATAGTATAGGGCTATATGGGAAACTATATACATGTACGAAATACTTGCTAAATTTTCATGACATTGTTGTGCATTCTTTGTAAGCAATACAAAACTAATTTTTCCATGTTTGACGGACAACCATAATTATACAGGTGGGAATCATCGCAGTCTTTAATACGATCAAGTCACAGAAGTTTGTAAATCATTGATTGGTTGGTTTAGCATGTATGTACCTCAAATGAATAACATACACATGTATGGGAGTACTCAGAATTATCATCAAACCAATCAGACAAAAGTTAAAGATAAATGAAACTTGATGCTGCGAAAACATCAAAAGCAGCAATTACATAATGACTTTTCCTGTTAAATAAAACAAGGCTTTTGGTGCAAGGTGTAAGAGAACCAGTAAAAAGCAGAAACCTGGTATGTGACGCCGTCGCCAACAAAACCAGGCATTTGAAGGTGGTGGTTTTGTACGGTAAATCATTCCTTGGCAGCTCTATAACACTTTTATGGAGGCATCTTACTGAGGCTGTTGATAGTGGCTGAAGGTCTTTTATTACAGAGATGTTTCAGGGGTCAACAAAATAGACCTTCTGCCGCCCTGGGCAGGTAAACATTTGGTTGGACAGTAAAAATTAAAATGAAGCCTGTCCGAAAGCTAGGTAAATATTTCTTAACATCAGTAGATGTAGATTTGCATATAAATGTATACGGCAGGTAAAACTTAGGCCGTGTGGGTAAAATTTGAAGTCCAAAAGACAGGTAAAATTCCATGATTTTGTTTAATCCTGTTTTTAAAGCATTTAAAAAGATTCTTCTATGTTTGTGATTTTTTATGTATTGCGCAATAAGTAGAGCATATATGTACAATTATTTGTTGTTTTTATGTTCATAAAGTATGAAATTAATAGTCTTATTATTTCTTCTTGTATATTTTGTTGGCACGTTCACTAAGAGACTTTGTTGGACAAAAACCTAAAACATCACTGAGATGCACGCGTACTTTTAGCCTTTTCACAGTCTTATGATTAATGTGTTATATTTCAAAATCCCAAACCATGGTCAAGCTTGTTCTAATCGACACCATATTTTCATTGTAATGTCAGTATAAACGTGACCAGGCATCAGGATTCTAAAAGCGACACTATAATAAGTTTTTCAAATGTCTTTAAAATGGACACGGGGACAACACATTTATTTGTTGACCTAACATCAAAAATACACAGGCATTTGACTATTTCGTGTCACTCTGACAATTGGGTCAATTCTTTTGTCACAGGTCAATACAGGGGAAGGCCTTGAACTGCCAGTATCATCTGTGTCTTATTCAGTGTAAAGATCGCATTTTTTAAGAATATTTTCCATATTTACATTGAATTAGGAGGGCGGCCGGGTGGAACGATACATTCTATCTGATGATTGAACATTGACCTATTTCAGATCAAATAACACCAGTGGCACACTTCCAGCAGACACCACCCATCTCTACTTGCATTGCCCCACATGGTATTTTCTTCGATGTCAATAGTATTTTTTGAGGTGTTAACCCATTAAACAAACACAATGATTTTGTTTGAACAAATGGCAGTGTTTTGTAAACAGATTCAGGATGATTTTACAGATATTTTTACTCAAACCTCAAGACTTAAAAAGTAAAAGAGGAATGTGATTTTCAATTGAAAATCAATAAACAGAATTTTAAATGTTTAATAGACGTAAATTTTGTTGTATCAATTTCAAAAGAATTAGTTTGAATGATAAAATTCCACCTTTTTGGCTTCCAAATACACGTAATACTAATGATTGATTGATTGATTGGTTTATTATAGTGACATGGTATAAAAATTCAATTACAATAAGATATAAGTCAATTATGTTACAAATATATACCCAGCCCTTCAGGGCTTATCAGTCACCTATATCTAAACATATATACAATCTATGATATACAGTATTACTACCGAAATAATGTCTTTCTACAGGTTCGGTTCACTTGCTACTGCGAAAAATGCTCTTACTTAGTATAGATTTTTTTTACACAAGAGGTCTTATTTGGAAGTTATATTGTACATTGTACATTATGACGTGCGACCCCACGACCCCGTGACCCCATGGGGACAGATCACTCACCACGATGTCCATGGCCTTGACTGTGACCGTCCGTCCGTCCCGCACCACGTGAGCCGGCCGGTTGTTGACCTCGTTGTCAGACTTGTGCCGCAGCCAGTCCTCGTAACCCTGGAAACAACAACGAGGTCTATGTGACAGGCTGCTAGATACCTCCCGTGGATACGGCTGCAGGTTGTGGTTACATGAATATGCATTCAAATTGTTGCTTCAATGGTGCTAGTAATATTTCTATAGTGTTTATTTTGGAATGCATAGTGGCCTTTACATGTAGATTTGGTGTTTATGATGCCGAGTACAATGAGTATTTGTGAGATTGACAGGTGGCTGTTTTCGGTCCTCGCCCTGCAAACAATGATGAGAGAAATGACAACACTTTTGCATGTGTGTGTTAGGAGTTCGAGTCAAAATTCAAGAATCCCCAATGGATGTACAGTAGAACCTTTCTATTAGAAGTCTTTAGGACCACCCGAGTGCTGACTTCCTGAAGACGTGTGACCACAAAACATCGTCTTATTATAGAGATGGTCTCTATACATTTTTTTTGTCGGGGGGTCTACAGCCTCCTTTGCTGTCACCAGACTGAAGAAAGGTGATTGTTCACTCATTAAAAGGTTACCACATCTCTTTGTTTCTGTGATTGAAGCACTAGACAGTCCAAATCACCGAACATCATGTAAATTCAATTCAAACTGATGTCTGGGTTGTAGACCGAGGATACACGTCCATAGGACAAGTAACTCAAAACTTTTACCCATCCTGACAACACAGATACCCGTCTCGGACAATGCACAAGTTTTCTTGTTTATGAATACTAGGCGTTATTTAGACAAACCCCACCAAATCACATGACTTTTCACTTGTTTAAAAATGGATTATGGGAATTACCGGTACATACAAAAACATAGATAGAGACTAAATTGTTTCCTGAGGGAAGAATATACCCTACCCCATTTTCAAATCTCAGCAAAAATCCAGGGTCATTCTCAAATTTTCTAACCATTCTCATTTCACAATTTCTAAATTTTTGAATTTCTCACAATTCTCAAAGGAAATTGACCCCCATTAAAAATCAAGGGCCATTCTCCCATCTCAAAATAGGTATATTTCCCCTTCTTTCCTGGTTTCTGTTATCACGAGGTCTGGTTGATAGAGACTAATTACCTAGCGGCCGCCTATAGTACTCCGATCGTGTGCTGTAGGCGGGCACTGACCTGTTTGATGGCGGTGACCACGACTCACCTGTTTGATGGCGGTGACCACGACTTACCTGTTTGATGGCGGTGACCACGACTCACCTGTTTGATGGCGGTGACCACGACTCACCTGTTTGATGGCGGTGACCACGACTCACCTGTTTGATGGTGGTGACCACGACTCACCTGTTTGATGGCGGTGACCACGACTCACCTGTTTGATGGCGGTGACCACGACGACGAAGATGAGCGGCAGGATGGTGATGATCGGCGACACGGGCGAGTCGATCAGAACCTACAGATGGTACACATGAGGTTTATAGCAAAGGTTTCGTGGTTGGTTCTTTTGGGCTTTGTATAATATACTCCTGTGGCTATGGGGTGGGGGACAGGGGCGCTGTGAACATAAAAGCGAGGCTCATGATTATAGTATTTTCAAGAAATCATACACTTATATTAAAGAAAGGATAAAATCCTTACTCAGTTGCTTTCTTTACTATGATGAATCCAGATGCTAAGAATTCTCTACTAGATGATATCATACACTTACAATATACTATATACGTACAAACATGTTGTACATAAAACTTCTTCTAAACATTAGAATGAAATAGACATGTGGCAAGTGGTTTATAATCAGGGCATACCAAGGTGGCCTCCAAGATGGCTGGCGGTGCTCACATTGTCATAACCTTGTATCTAATAGTGCTACAAACGTAATTCTATCGCCAAAGAGTAAGTATTTGAGGTCAATGTTAGTGATAGAGATTGGAGATAATGAAAATTCCATAACTCATTACTCCCGGCAGATGACAAGGTATACCTGGAAGTGCAGGTTAAAGTTTTTTTCCTCTGCTAATTATTCATGCCTAGGACGCCTATAATGATATAGCTAGAGTTTGATAAAATAACGTTTTTATGACATAATTATATATTTACCATTTTGTTTTATGATTGGTATTATCACAACTGATACAATAATGTATTTTACCAATTGTATCTTTCTCCTAGAGGGCGCCTAAATGCAAAAAAAAAAAAAATGAATCTGATTCATAAAAAATAAACTATATATTATTACATTATTACTATATATATGTGTGGTGTACAGATGGGAAATGCATAAAGTCCAAAGCATGACTTATGATTGTACTGATTAGTAATAAATTAACATACTACTTTTCTGTATTCTATGTTACAGATATATCATCACTGGCAGGTTCAGGCAATAAAATCCCCCCCCCCCCCCCCCCCCCCCACACACACACACACACACACAAAATTCATGCCCATGGGGTTTGACATAACCGCAGGTTTGCGCACTTTCAGTACACATGACATCCAGTGAAGCAACACCCTTGTCCAAAGCCGGGACATTCAGTGATTATTACTTTACGATAATAAAGCAATCAGTTATTAACCTTTGTTAAATGCATCAATAATGTTATTAAAAAAGTGTTAAAAAGAGAGACTAATATAAAAGAAACTTCTGGTTTTATAATTCAGATGCATATTAACTGCAATTTGTATATTGAATATATTTGATGTCCATCAAACTTGCTGTGTAAACATTTTTAGATGTGCAATCTACAAACTGGAGGCACCTTTTGTGACCTGCTTATGGACAAAAATTGGTTACCAAGCCATAATGTAACTCAATGTGAAAGAAAATTTAAATTTTTACCTAGGTAACATGAGAGCATTATTAATTATCAACTATTAATTACAAACAGTGAATTATAAGCCCTGGCAGGGCTGGGTATATCTTATAGAATTATGTTTTTCCCTTTTTGTATATTGTTATAATACTATGTCACATTCATAACACAAATAACTAAATCAACTAATGATTTGTACATCATCCAATTGATGTCTATTATATCTTGCACACTGCTATTTTCTACAGACAGAAACTTGGATTATATATACCATGTAAAAAGATGTATGTAATGGTTGTGACACTAACACTGACTGTTGGTGTGCACTATCCACATATGGCAGTAACACATCTTAATGGAAACAGGCTAAATTAAAATAAAGTAGAAGGACAGCATCATTGTGGAAATAACACCTCTCAATGTAAAGGAATCTAGATTGATAATGTAAAATTAGGAGGTCACCATTGTAATAGTGTATGCCATCTAGTGAAACACCTGATTGTAGCAATGATGGGAATGGGATGGTAAAAGAAAAATAGATATAGATAGATAGAAATTAATGGTTGAGACAAAATTGGGTCAAATAAGATGGGAAATAACTGTGTTAGTCAGCTAGCATGTGGAAAGGGGGGACCATTAGTAAGCTGGGATTAGGAAGGGGTGCTGTGTCAAAGAGGAGCCTGTTGGTCAGCTAGGATGGGGAAAGAGGGGGCCGTTAGTCAGCTAGGATGGGGAAAGAGGCGCCTTAGTCGGGCTAGGAGGGGGAAAGATGGGCCTGTTAGTCAGCTAGGGGGGGAAAAAGGGGGGCTGTTAGTCAGCTAGGATGGGAAAGAAGGCACTGTTAGTCAGCTAGGATGGGAAAGATGGGGCTGTTAGTCAGCTAGGATGGGAAAGAAGGGGCTGTTAGTCAGCTAGGAAGGGGAAAGACAGGCCTGTTAGTCAGCTAGGATGGGAAAGAAGGGGCTGTTAGTCAGCTAGGAGGGGGAAAGAGGGGGCTGTTAGTCAGCTAGGATGGGAAAGAAGGGGCTGTTAGTCAGCTAGGATGGGAAAGAAGGGCCTGTTAGTCAGCTAGGAGGGGGAAAGAGGGGGCTGTTAGTCAGCTAGGATGGGAAAGAAAGGGCTGTTAGTCAGCTAGGAGGGGGAAAGAGGGGCCTGTTAGTCAGCTTGGAGGGGGAAAGAGGGGGATGTTAGTCAACTAGAGTGGGAAAGAAGGGCCTGTTAGTCAGCTAGGAGGGGGAAAGAGGGGGCTGTTAGTCCACTAGGAGTGGGAAAGATTGGCCTGTTAGTCAGCTAGGAGGGGGAAAGAGGGGCCTGTTAGTCAGCTAGGAGGGGGAAAGAGGGGCCTGTTAGTCAGCTAGGAGGGGGAAAGAGGGGCCTGTTAGTCAGCTAGGAGGGGGAAAGAGGGGGCCTGTTAGTCAGCTAGGAGGGGGAAAGAGGTGCCTGTTAGTCAGCCTGGAGGGGGAAAGAGGGGTGTTTTGTTAATCAAAGCTCAAATCCGTTTGTAATTAATTTCATTGAATTCGCTGTCTCTAAATATCAGTGTATGGCTTATATGATATAATAAGAAATACCCATCTTTTTTCTGTGATAATGACCACAGGCCTTATGTGTAACTAATTTTCTTTGTATAGTAAAACTGAATTTGCTGGTGTGTTAGGTCAAATGATCAAGTTTCAAAAGGTGTTTTGAATCCACTCCCAACCACAAACTTTTTATTTACTATGTTTCATTTTTAATGCAAATCAATACCTGGTATCTAAAATTTCAGAGGTCTAGTATATTAGGAGCAAAATAAAAAGGAAGAAAAGATAAATGTGAATTCCATGTACGTCAAACTTTCCTCATCCGGCCACCTCGATTTATCGAATGTCAATCTACCTTCCTAATGCATCCGGTTAAAAGAGGTTGTACTGTAACATCACAGGTAACAAATCGCTGCACTTTGGAAGCTTATGAATCAAATTTGAAAGATTCAAACATAAGTGAATTCGTTTGTTTAGGAATTCAGTCTTGCAGTAATTAAGAAAGATTTGCCGCTCTCTGTTGGTAATAATAATTACAATATTGATTATCAACTGCGCCTTGTCCAAAGATCTATAACATTAGTGAACCACAAATACATGCCGAGCAAAGTGCTTAATATTGATTGTATCTCGCATAAAAAAACATGATAGGATCAATAAGTTCTTTAATCATGAAAAATAGGCACCCACAATGTTGTCTGTATTTTGAGTTTAATCACAGGTGATTTCAGGGGAAAATTCCATGCATGATACAGACAAAATCACAGTATAAGATGAATGTAACGTCTATCCTGTGGTTCAACTTTCAAATTATGAATTGTAAGTTTGGATAGCTTTCTGTGTAATTGGAAAACAAGTCAAGATGTTTTTTTAGTGAAATTGAAAAAGACTACATGTTGTAATAAAAAGGCTTTTCACTGCATTAGATCTAATGAATTTAGATTATTTAAATTAAAAAATAAACACAAGAACATAGCTATAGGAGAGGAGACCATGCAGAAACCATTTTTATGTTATCTTTAAAGCAACTGATGTACCAAAATCATCAAAGTTCATTTTTAGTCCATAAAGGTATGTTAGACTGACAAAAATGTGGGAGGGGCCAGCTATTAAAAAATAGATGGTGACGTTCTGCACAGTAAGATAGAACTAGGCCTTTATACCTGCAGCTCTCACATAAAAAACGAGGTTTAATTGTGGACAACCCTAAAAATGAACCATCATTCTCCCATTTAACAATTGCTTCTCGACAGGATGACATATTTCTTCAGAATGCAGAAGTCATATATTATTTTCTCCATTATACTTGGCTTAATTTAATTAGAGCAAGATAGTACATGCACACATATAATAATATAGTCTTTACTCTTACAGTATTATAATTTCTATAAGATTCAAGTAACGTGCTGTAAGTTTCCATACAACGTCAACATTCAAATTAAACATCATACCGGTAATAACCTGATTTCTTCACTGAATTGAAGATACGTCAATAATGCCATTCATAATGCTTTTTATTTGTCTTGCAGCCAAAATGAATTATTAAAAGTAAAAAAAAATCTGTAATATTGTACTAATAATGTATGTAACATGATTTTAATATTGCCTTTAAACTCTGAAATTTTCTGGACTTTTAGGGGGCACAATTAACGCTTTTGTTTTCTTGTGTTTTATGACAATCCATTTCTCTGGCAACATTAATCAAATGAAATAAACCGATGTAAATATTGATAAAACAACCACACATAATAAAGATGTATCAATTTTAGTTCTAATATTAACAAAAAATATTTATCTAATTTAATACACTTATTGAACTGCATACAAGATAGTTTACAAGAGTATTATTTTTTGTAAATATCTGCCTACAGCCAAGTGGAATTTAAACAATAAGTTTTATGATTGTAGTAGTTTATATATTGCATTGCCAAAACAATAGTTTTTAAACTTTTGCGTCAGTTTTTTTATAGTCAGAAATCTTTTAAAATAGCCTAATAATAGCGTTGGATCACAAGTGCAGGAGTACTTGGGGATATCTTGCAGTGTCTTTGGCAACTTTAACATGCGTAAACTATTAGAGCATGCAACAGTGAAAATTGTAAATGGTTAGTTACACAGCCACCAAATAAGTTTATTCATCTTGAAAGTGCTTTCTTCGGAGATCAGCCTAGATTTTTTTTTAAAAGGCACTCAAGCCTTTATGTATTATCAAATCAAAATATTCAGCATCAAAACCAATAATCATTATCATCATGTTATTAACTTTAAAAAAATAAATGCTTCTCAATTTCTCATATCATAACTTAGAAAACAATTCAAGACTATTCAATTTTACTAAAAATATTTCCAAATTCAAGAATTGTTACAGTTGTCAAAACTAAGTGATTTTTCAAAAAGGTATGTCTATATGCATGTTACATATATTCATGCTGGCTCCCTGCACTAGTCAAAATGTTCCATATTACCTTTTGGCAGTTATTCCCAAATTTTGCCTTTTTTGTGGGCCCCCACCCCCCCACCCCCACCCCCATCCCCACCCCCCACTACATTTCTCTATCTTTTAGCCTTTTTTCAATGTAATGCAGCAAGGTCTGTACAGCTTTGTTTAGAATACTCTCCCTGATCCTGTTCTAGCCTGACAATTTGACTACTCTGGCTAGCTGGCAGTGTTCTGGACGAGGCCTGGACATAAGAGGAGATCCCACAGTCCTCTTTACTCACACTTTGACATGTCATGTCATCGGTTATCATGCTCCAGAATTATTTGATAACACAAAATGGGTATCACATCATGTTGCAGGACAAGGCATATACAGAGTTACAGACCATATTAGTCTTCTACCAATCTACCATTTTCCAGGAATTTGATATGCCATGGACAAATCCCTACGTTGCCCACCCAACACCCCACATTCCCTTTGTTATTTGCCTCCTGCCCTCCTGTTTACCTCGACGAGTGCCACACACAGGAAGTAGAAGTTGGCAATTCGGTGAAACTGCTCGAACAGGTTCTTTGGTAGGAACGTCCATTTTGTGTACTGCAATATACAAAACAGGGTTATGACAAATATATAAACAATAAATAAAAGATGCCATGGACATCAAAGTCTTTTAAGCAATTGGTAATCAAATATTTTGAATAATTAAATTTGAAGGATCTTCATTCAAAACTATTCAACAAGTACAGTGTTCCTCTAAAACATTTGTTTTAATTTGCATGTGGGTAGCAGTAATCTTATCAAATATTGCAAAATAGTTACCCTTAATTTTTTTAATATTTACAGTAGTTTCTATATTAGAGGAATACTCATTCAAATTGCCTTACTTTCATTTTAAAAATTACTCTGTTGCCTCCTATTTAAAAAAGAACCCTTGAGGAACCCTAAAGAGTACACTATTAGAACTCTCCCCTCCCTTAAAGCTATCAAAATGTCATATACATGTAAATCCCCAGTACATTTGGGAGGTTGTTGTCTACCATGGAGTCAATTATCATTTCTCTGAATATATAAACACAGTTCTATTAAACGTCATTGATCAGGCACTGATTGATAGTGTGTGGTTTTGTTTTTTACTGTGTACCTCCCATTCATAGCATAAACCTACCAGCCATATGCAAACTGCCATACCAAATATTTCGACTGAGCACATGCACAAGGAATTACAATCTATAGCTGAACCAGCAATATGCAAGGTTTATAGATTTTCTTGCTGCTTCATTCTTGCACAGAATCAGCAAATTCATTACCTGGTGCAATTATAATGTAAATATTTACAAATATCTTCAGACTCGTTATAGAAGTATCATTTCTATAGGAACTGGATTATTCAAATTAGGCAACAGGGCAAAGAAAGCATCCAGTTTCATGAGATACCAGTGAATTTTCTGCAAAGTGCTATGCAAATTCAAAACCTTAACCACACACATCTAAAAGGACTGATTTAGAATAGCAGAGAAAACAAATCATATCGTGATCTCTAAGACACACTAACTACAAGAAAATCATTTTCAATATTGTGTCAGAAATTGGAGATGATGGTGCTGATGATTATGAAAACGTATCCTTGGATCTCATCTAGCAAGTTTCCCAATGGCCCAATTGAAATCTTACTTTAGCTGACATTTGATTGGGAGGCTCAGTGAATTCAAACGTTTTACTCTTATGACCCTGACCTTTGATGAGGTGACCCTGTTGTTGGGGTACTTCTCTGGTATCGTCACTTCCACCCCCGGGGGCACAGCGTTACCGATGTGAATGGTACGATTCTCCGCCTGCACTTTTTTCCCACATGGCTGAAAAAAAAGGAGAAACACACTTTAGATATAGTCGTTTCTTCAATATGTAGATTTCTACCCAAATCGTAGAGTTCTAAACAAAACTGCAGTCTCGATTTGAAGCATCCGATTTTAAGACTTTAAAAAAAGTTCTCCTGTGTCTTGTGATCATAGACCAGAACCAGCAACTACACAATGTTGGCCGGACGTGACAAAACGTAGCCAGCCCTAAATCATGTGAATATGACAAACATAAAAATATTTGCATGCCTATCAGCCATGAAACAGACGGCTGTGGCCAAAACTAGCCAGCACAGGGCCACTGGGCCGGCTTTTTAACATAACTGATTGTGACTGTTACCTAAATGTTTAATCAAAAAATGTTCAAATACAGGTGTCGCTTATCATAAAAAAGATATTAGAACATGGGAATCTATTTCATACATTGTGTGCAACCTAGAGCATAGCAAAATGAACTTTCTCTAACAAACTGGTCATTTCCGGATAAATATTTTGTTTTGCAGCACCAAAAAACAAAAAACAAACACAAAGAAAGCTACCTTCAAATAGCTAGATTGCATGAGCGAATTGATTGAACCCATAAAAGAGTTTGACCGATGGCGCCCCGACTGGCACACATCAGTCTTTCTCTGGTCACACTCTCTGTGCCAAATCACAACATATATAATGCATGTTTCTACATGAGATTTATTGAATGCTTTACTTTCATAGAATTCTACCACACTTTTGCTAACAATCATCTCATCCAGCCTAGTCTGTAATTTAAAGTTGTTGACAATTGTTTGTTTTGTTGCCTGAATTGGTTATCAATTTTTTCTTCTCTCTCTTTCATTTGAATTGGTTATGTGCTTGTGGATACTTAAATGTACATGATGTAAAAAAATTGGAAGTGATAATTGACCTACTGGGCCAGGGATGACAGTGTGTGATACTTGTTCATGCTATCTGTGTGCCAACCAGCACTCTGAAACTGACGGAGTTGAATCTACCAACTAGGACTTGAACTGATAACATACAGATCAGGATTTCCAGTCCACAACCACCCTACGAAGCTAACAAAAATATCTATGCCAAGATACTATTTTGCAAAGATGAAAGGAAGATCCCATTGGATGAATCACAGCATCAATTCACATTTATCACACAGTGGTCAAGTAAAGAGGATTATATTTGCCATCAGATAAAATCAGTCATGACAATTTGTTGACTCAAGGAGGGAAAATACAACGAAAAACTCTTTGGACCAATTAGTCATAACTTTTTTCAAACATAGCATATCTGCCCAGTTTTATTACTTATATGTGCTAAGGTCAATTATGAACTCATTTTCAATATAAATTGAGTTAATCAATAGAATATAGAGTATTGGCAAAACCATTCAAAAACATGACATACAGTATTATTATGTAAATCATGTATAATTATGATTGTGTTTGATATCATACCACCCTGTAATTCAGATACATGTGTAAGTTAACCTAAATTTACAACTTCCTTACAATTGTGAATTTCTCATAAATGAAAACAACAAATTTGAAATTTACATTTCCCCAATTTTGTTCTATTAACACTTTCAAATCAAATATTTATAGAGGCCATTAATGTAACCAAGCACGCATGACTTGAACACTGGGAGATGGTAGTGTGTCCTACACAATGACTTTAGCTAGTAAGTCATCGTGATGTTAAGAAACATCCGACCTGCGTCTGACCTATATGGTAATATGGGTCACAACGCCCTTTATAAAAAACATGATCACTTTACATGTACTTATGACTCATAATCAAAGCACTAAAATGCCATGTACAATAATTGGTTACCAATAAAGTTAAACTTCAGGGCATCTGTAGCTTTTCGGGAGACAAAAATAAGACATTTTACAAATCTTGAATCTTCGACCAGGAAGAAGTAAAACCTTTTACAAAAAGTGAAATCTGATAACTGTATGTGGACAACAGTTTACAGTAGTTTATTTAAAAAACCATCACCGATACATGTAGGAAAATCACGACATCAACAATAATTATGAAAAGGTGGGTTAGAGAAGAAATTAAGACCTTCATAAGACTTCTTTTGGAAAAATGACTTTTTAAACTTTAATAGCTATTGCATATTCCAGAAAACCAAAATGAGACATTTCAAGACTTTTGAAGGATGCAGACAGCTTGAATCTGTTTAATTCAAAACATTCTATACAAAATCGGTTGTGGTTGAAATACAAATTCAAAACTTTTAATCACATTCTAACTTAGCTTGAGAAAACAAAACCTTAAACATCCATTAAACACTAATGGTATTCATTAAAAAGAAAACAACTGTAAAAACCTAAATTTATATTGACCTTAGAATTAGCGCCTTGCCATAGATTATAGGTGGGAAACGTGATATTAGTGTCCTAAAATGGGTAAAAGATCAAGATAAAGATTGAAAATAGTCATTATGTTTGTCCACTTAGAAGTGTTTATGGTTTCTATTTTATTAGCTCTTTAGCTAGATCAATAGACTGTATGATCAGGCATATATTATGTCATCATGGATTTCTATAGCATCTTTTCTAGTACATGTGGAAAAAAAATCACAACTTTGCCACACAGTTCAAATTCAAAATGTCTTGTTCTGTCAAAACTAACTAATATGTGTTAATAATGTAAAGGCGATTTAACATTTAACATATATACTAATAGATCAACCTGATGATGATAATGACAACTGACTGAATGGATCATATTAATCTTTTTAATTCATATCGTTGGAACAATCTTGTTCATGTTATTTATAACTTAAGAAAGACTATCGTTGACACTTGTATATGATACACCTTACATCAAATGCATGATACAGGGGATAATTGTCAGTCAGTGTTGTCTATATTATCATTAATTACAAATCCCAAGTTCCTTTCAAGTAACAATGAACAAGATCATAAATGCAGTACAAACTTGTCACTAGCTGGTCAGCTCCTAACCACATTTTTGGTAAATGTTAGTCATTTTGGGCCATATTTTGAGCTTCCAAAGCTTAGAAATCATCACCCCTTCGAGAAATTGCCATCGGCCCCACCACTTTTTATATGGTAGTGATGCCCCCGCAGTGTCAGTGAGATGACTATGATACTTAATTTAGAACATTCAGTGCATAACAGACTGGGTGCGCATGAGGTATTCCCAACCTTGGCACCACCACGTTTGCATGCCCTATTCTGCTCGGTCTCAATCAACAATCAATGCAAACAATGCACCAGAATCAGCCCGTAGAGCTACTTTAACTGCAGGGCAAAAATGGGAACACACTGTGATGGGGAAAGAGGCTTTCTAAATATCTAACCCCTCACAGAGTCGTCATTGATGCTTAGGATAAAGCTTAACATAAACTCAAATTTAGCGTGGTTGTGTGGTTGGATTTACCCACAAGCATGAGAGTGAATCAGACATCAATTGTGGTAAATTTGAGCTTATTCTAGGCTTTCTTCTAGGTTGCAATAGTTGCACCATGTACTGTTCGAGCCACTAATAGCTTTACATATCTTCACTTGTCACGAAGGTGTCCAGCAGACAGGTGCAGGCCAAAAATGGGCACACACTGTGCTTGGTCCTACTAAAACATTTGTTTACAGCACAACCATTCTTACTGGACATTATAAGGCAAGTGTGATTTATACACTGGTTAACTTTGTATAAACATACATGTATACGAGTATGCAATATAAATAGCAATAGATATTCAATGGCAGTCTACATGATAACCTTTTAGTCTAATGTTAAAGGGTGTCCATGTGAACATGTATCACTGTTTGTCACAAAAAGCGTAAAATGGATGTAGGTGCAGGAAAAATCTCCTCATACATCTAAACCTATTCACTAAAATTTCTGATGAAAAAGATCTAAAGTATCTAAAAATCTAACGTGGGTTAAATAGTAGAACACAAAATCATTTAAAAACATCCATGATCGAAGCTTTCATTCATTGACTTTTCACAAATTTCAGTTAAATATATAGTAAAAAGTATAGTAAAAATATATAGTAAAAAGTATAGTAAAAAATATTTATCTTTCATCATTCTAATGAAATGAACCTAAATTAATTTTCATGACAGCTACAAATAAATGATGCCAGCTCTTTCTGGGGGAGCATGTGTTAAAAATGAACATACATTATTGTTAACGCTTTCCATGTTTCTCATATAAAACGGACGTAATTTTGTGGTTTGGGGTTTGAACAATGTGGTGTACCAACATGGCGATAAAATCTGTCAAAAAAATACCACACGTCGTGCAGAAGTACAAAATAATTAAGTTATTAATATTCACAGTTACGTCTCATATAGAAACATGATTAACAAATGAATCCTTCAACAAGACAATAAAGGATTAAACCACATTGTAAAGAGCTCAATAAATCAATAAAGATTTTACATTAAGTGAAGAAGGTTAACAAGTTTGCTACAGTGGGACCAATTTATCTTGACTCTGATAAGTGAAATTCACAAATAATTCGAGCGCAGTAATTTCACTTATATGGTACTTTACAATGAAGACCAATTTAACAACTCAAATTTTCTTTGATAACCAAAACTATTGAGAAAGTATTTGGCACTGCATTCAATCTTGACTTCAACTCTGTACTATGTCCGTAAATAGTTTGCTCGACTTACTATTATTATGGATTAGCTTGAGTTGTGAATAAACGACACACATAATCCATATAGCTAATTAATGGTTGTGAATAATTGAGTTTATTCCACTTCAAGCTTATGACAGTAGTTTCTTAGTAACTGAATAAACTATGGTCAATAATTTTTAAGTATTGACATTAGAGAATTCTTTCTCCAATGATATAAAACAGGTGCCACAGTGGCAGTGGTTCAGGGTTCAAGTCCCGGCAGAGGCTATGTGATATCGCCCTTTAGAAAGAATCATCTAATGTCAATACTTACAGCCAAGTCAATCAATTCCAATAGATATCTATGTGATCTCCAAATAGTTTTTATTTCATGAAAATATTATGAATCAATTTTAATCTGAACAGAACCTTGATTGTGTAATAGTTGGAGTCATTATAAAATGAAGCTTTTCAATGGCTTTACCATTCGCTTTCTGATATGTAATAACCTCTATATGTGTGATGACGAGCTCTTATCAAATGTCCATGATAAAACAGCTTATACAACACTCGACTAATATGAAAGCCATAATTACATATCTACTTTACAACATATAAACATAAGTCAAATGCAATAATGATGCCGTTATCAATCTTCAACTCTCAACACACCCAGATAAGGCTTCCATCTGGCATAGTTCAAATTCTTCCAGTTTTAGAATAGTATATATATATATGATTGACAAATTACCTTAATGTAGGTAACTGTTACTATTTGATATGAGTCTACATACTATTCACTGAAAGCTGTAATAGCCAATAAAAATTCTAAATTTGATTTTTAAGAGAATGAGGAAGTGTTTTTACGGGGTGAGCAACACACTTGACAAATACAATTTCTAAATACTTATTGTAAGACGATTCTATTTTCAGCAAATAACTATTAACAACACTATATACAGAATATCATTAGATACCAATGACAACACATTAAATCTGAATCCTTTGAATTTTCTTGAATCAAAAATGTTCTTATCACTTACCCATCCCATACTTGTCTTGCAGAGACTATTTTGGTATCTGAGTATCTAAATACGGAAGCTATCCAAAAACATTAGGCATCTCGCTGTGGCTACAGAATTTCTTTATTCCTTTTACACCGTTCATGCACTGGCATGGATGACGAAAAGTCGTAAAAGTCTCAATAATTTTATGACTTTTGTAGCATGAGATAGCAGGTAATAAGGGATACTGATCATGCGTTATCATAACCAAGCCGATATTGTGGACTTTGCCCACCGATATCAACAATACAGTCACTTTTACCGTGGCAGGTGAGAGCTCATGATAACCGTGGGCTTATCAGCAAAAGTAAAATGCTTAAATAATATTGAACCCTCATACGAACCACGCCTGTTTTTAGTCTGATGGCGTCTGACGTGCACTGACCACTAATGATTCATGGCCTCAAATCTTTTCCGATCTTCAATTGAAATTCTTCCTAAATCGCAATACACAGGTCTGATGAATTAAAACACTGTCAGATCTAAATAGGACCACAGAGGCTGAAGAGTTGTAACAACTCCACCCTTTACAAAATAATTGTTCATGCTACCTCATGAAACCCATTGAAATCTTAAATTTTACTCATAAATCTAACATTACAGCC
This sequence comes from Streblospio benedicti, assembly GCA_019095985.1. NCBI lineage: Eukaryota > Metazoa > Annelida > Polychaeta > Spionida > Spionidae > Streblospio > Streblospio benedicti. The sequence continues at coordinate 59,045,756 of CM032667.1, forward strand.
TCCACAAGAACCAGAGTCCGCCTTATCACAAATCTGGATCCATCACATCCAAAACTTCTGATGAATGAAAATCTACCAAGAAAAACACATCTATGTAGCATGTTCAATTAACGTACATTGTATGTTGTTCAAATATTGTGATGTTTTATTAAGGATACTAGAAATACATTTGTTATATTTACGACGTCAAATAGCATGTAGACGTTGACCGTGCACAAGGTTAACGAGTCCATCAACCCTCACATCAGGGTAGTGATGTGGTAAACGCTTGTTTCAGTTATAAGTTTAAAAACACACACATGGAGAAACTATTGATGCATAAAATAAATGGGGATCATGTTATTAATATCCATATTGATGTCATTCTCTCTTACCTACCTTTTTACACAGACAATAGTACACCGTTAAGGACGTTATTATGCACATCTCATTCACTCATCATCCTGTTCATGCTTGATCAAAAATCCTGCCATAGCTGGAGGGTTATGTAACGGTAATGATCAGTTACTGTGAGTCATCTTTATCACCGTGGTTTCATATCCATAAAGATCAATGCTGTACTGTTATTTTTTTGCTCTTGCACCTTATCAATGTTTTGCTTTATTACTAAATAGATAAATGGGTGGCGATTTGAAAAATGCTAGATTTTGATAAGAGTTCACTGACTTTGTGTTTATATATGCAGCCAGTACTCCGATAGCTATTCACCTAGATTGGTTTGTATATTGAACATGACTACTGGTAAAGCCCCAACACCAGTGAATCCATGGGTAGATCTGTCAGAAATGTCTACCTAATTCAAATGTTTCAATTTTAGTGATGATGGCTGTGAAAGTTAAGAACCAATAGGATACATTGATCATTGAATTTACCATTTATCTCTGGGGCTTTTCAATAGTCAGTGTTCCATTACTACTAATTCAGTATTCCAAATAAGAACCCCTCTTTTTCTCAGTTTCTCCCAACTTTCTGCATTTGTACCTGGCCTGTGTCTCGTCTGGGGAGGGAGGAACCTTTCTGCTCAACTGACCTGGACATGGGATCCACTCGCGGTATTCATTCACGTTATCTGACCTTATCATGTATATTACACACACAAAAAAAAAAAATATTAATCAGACGTGTACCCAAATGAAAACTTTCATCTTAGTTTTTAGAGAAAATGTGAAGAAATAATCAACTTCAATGCAAACCCCAAAAAGCAATAATCTGTATATTCCTTGTACAAGAAAAATATTCAAACATGTTTTAAATGGCCCATAGTAATTTTATTTTCCATTAATGATTAAAATCATTGGCCATTATAAACATCAATTAGACTCTATCAATAACAATCATCAATATACTGGTAATCGAGTTCTCAAAGTTCTAAGAATGTGATTCTAAAAATAAAGGACATATACATGTTATGCCTATATGTCTGTGCTTAGCATTTCCTTAATATTAGTAAAAATAAATAAAATCTTGTAAAAAATATCAATACTTCATAGAAATAGACCAAAGTACACCCAAATCTAATCAGGTCCTGACAGACACCCACTGATGATCACTGATGACTATTGTGGAGTTTGGTTATGATAGTCTTTTCTCAATTTTGTTCAAATTTCAATTTGGCATAAAAAATAAAGATGAGCTGAAGTGCCACAGAATCTTATCAATTCTGGTAACCACCCTAATGAAGCATCTGATTTGATGCCAATGGCTTGAATAGTTTTTCCTATCAACCAATCAATTTAATTCTATTCAATCAAGTCTTGCCATATAATTATCACTATTATACATATGCTATTACCTATAGCAGCAGAAAATGTTTTATCAATTTGATTAATTACTCAGGAGGCATTATACTTAACATTTGTTACTCGTGCTGCTCACAAAAGAAAAAAACAAAACAAAAACAGAACAAAAAAAAAACTGCTAAAAAATAAGTAAGTCATTATCAAAATTTATTGTTAACACATTTGATGTGGAAACTTACCAAATATTGACAAATGAGAAAAAAAGTGATTGAAGTTCAGCTCTAGCTATATTCTATTCGTATGTGAATCAATGAACTCCCTAGCTACTTGCAACTTTATGCCCGTATAATTCTGGTCTGACAACGTTGGGGTCGTGAGTTCGAGTCCCGTTAGGGGCCACTTGATATAGTCAAATCAAAGTTATGTCTTCAGCTATATCAATACAGTGGTAGCTAGGAGCTTGCTTGCAATAACAGTGAGAGTATAATAAAATAATGACAATTAGTACAATTGAAAAATAAAGTCAAGTTGACACAATCATGTATTCATATCATACTTGTCATCTACTTGTAGTTGGAGTTTATTGACATTTTTAACACTTAACTCAGTTATTCACTGGAGCGTGACTTACTGTTGCTCGATATAGTCGCGTTGCTAGTTTTTCTATCCAGCCCATGCTTTATATGACGTTTTATTTTAAGGTATCCTTTCAACAACATATCAATATTTTTTTGTATTTCTAAGTGATATGTGAGTGATAGATCCCCATGTTCTATAATTTTCCACGATTATGCTATCCATGTATAAAAAGCGCGTTTCACTATGAAACACTGGCTAAAACTTGTCTGTAGATTCACTCAACCTCGATCGACTTTGAAACCTGGTGTGTTTGACTGAGGCTGCTGTCACCTACCTGTGTCCATTTCCGATGTGTCCAATCAGTCTTCGTTTCGGTCTGTTTGCGGCTTACAGTAAAGTCCAATTTTTAGCCCCTATTTTCACATTTCAGCGAAACATTAAATATGTGAGAAAATTAAGTACCACTTATGGACTAAAAATAAATGACATACATGTTAAAATAGCCTATTCATAAATATCTGTATGTCTGTGCTTAGCATTTCCTTAATACATGTATAAGTAAAAATAAATATGCAGTATAAAATAAGCTTATAATTTATATCGGCAAGTTGTTTGGTTTGAGACATTCATGGTCTCATTTATTGTTGTGAGAAAGAGGGAAAAATTGAAAATAACCACAATTATAGATTAAGATATAAGATTTACTCAAGAAACATATGTGTAATCAATATATACATGTAAATAGAATATACTATCACATATTATCATAGGTCATGATTGTCACACGATGTTTCTCTGAGAACACTTGAAAGCTTACAAAAAGTAATGCTTTTGCGTCACTTTAGCTGCTAAAGCAGAGCCTTGTGTCTTTTTTGTTTGTAACTATGTATGTTTGCCTCTGGACAAGCTGGAGCGTTTACTAATGAAGCGCTTCTATTGAAACTTTACACTACCATGTTGTAAGACACGAAACCAAATTGATTCGATTTTAGGCACTTTGCCAATTAAAGTGTGCTTTCCATACGACCATTTGTGGTCAATTTCCAACATTTTCTGCAATAGCTTTAATTAGAAATACCGGCAAGAAATCATTCAAACTTGGTACAATAGGCATGCAATGCCTTGTAAATATCACGTGTTCAATTTTGGCACTTTATCAATTAACATTTGTCTATCAGTAAGCCATTTTACGTCAATATTTTACTGGTTTCCCTGATCCCTTTCATATCATTTGAAACTCAATCAACTTTAGTACAATCTATAAGATCAAAAGTGCTCAGAGAGCACAATATCAATAGAATAAAGTCGACTCATAGGCAATAGACATCTACTTAAGCCATGTTTAGAAAGCACCTGCAATCCAATATCACACTAGTTCTATAAACTGCTATGCTTCATGGCACCTGCTATAAATTTTAAATGCATTCAACCCAAAAGGATTTTGTATGTGGGTTGTTGTGCATAGATATCTAGATAGAAGTACAGTTGTATCATTTGTATGAAAGCCTACACCCTAAATTGATTAAGATTCAACCCTATGGCAAGGTAATAAAATGTTTTTCTTTAGCATTTTGTGCAATTATATCACCCTGGCATTTTAAAGGGCCTTATACAAAATGATATTCGCTTGTAGATTGACCTAATATGTTTAGCTGTGCAGATATTTCACAATTATTACAACACCTAACTTCCATAGCTCTATCAATTCTTTTGATTAAGTTTGCGGACGGTAACTTTTCAGAATTGAATATGCCTTTGTATAGGGTTCATTTATAACCAATGTGGAAACGTAGATTTGTAAGATAAATGAACGGAGGTGTAATTCAAGTGCCAATAATCTCACCAGCCTCTTAAATGCACACTAAGAACTTTGAAGATCCTTTTCCATTTTAGTGGCAAAATTATATGAATATTCAACACAAAAGTAGAAGTGTGGAATTTTCTGAACAATTTCAAAACTGAAGTCACCTTTTCTTTGCAGCTTTACATTATATTTCAACATACAAGAAAACAAAGTTAATATGTGTGTAATGTTTCATTTATTTACATTAATTATTACCATTACATTAGCTTTATCTCTGATTAGTTTTGCACATTAGCCTTTGTATTACCACATGTTCATTTGTAATCATACTATGTACATAACTGAAATTGAATTGAAAACTCATCTATTTACACATTCAAATTGAAAATATAACAGTTAAAATATTACAATCAATATTACAAAGTGACATACTCTTTATCTAACAAAATATGATTAAGTGTGTATAGAAGACATATATCAGATCTGCAGATTTGTGCACTTGCAAAACCACAACTTTATTCTAATATGAAAATGAAAAGCACCGCTATTCATTTCACCAAAAAGTAAAAAACATAAAACAAAGGTTTACAAAGACAAAAAATATAAAAACTACATTGAAATCGATCAACGATCCCTTTAACAATTAATACAATGTGTTAAATACACTTTTGCATATCTAGTGTTTGCTTTTATAAACTTTTTGCATATTCAGTGTTGAGACAATGTTATCACATGACTATGTTAAAAACTATCTAATTAATAAAGTATGAGTTAAATAAGCAATCACAGTGTTAGAAGGCCATGGTTTAAAATATTGAATATATGAACTTATCACCTCATTACATGTACATATTTTCTGTTTGTATATTGAATTCTAACTATCAAAAAGGTATGGTGATGATAGATATCTAAAAAGAAAAAAAATACTTCTAACCAGCTGGATAAATGCAAACTCCACTTAGGGACCATTCAGTATTTACGACAGGGTGGGGTAGGAGGATTTTAGGGCGGGCCATGAACTTTTGTCACAAAGTTTGGAGGGGCATCCTTATCTATTTGAGCATCTTACTTATTGAAAATAAGCGTTTATCAAAACGTTCATCAAAACAACATTAACATTTAGATAGATACTGTACGTGTACTTGGGTTATCAATTTTTTCACATATTTACCCCTATTTTTTGTTAGATTCTGTACTAAAATTTACTGTTTTTATATTATGGACATTCATTAAATAGGATAAGGGTTAACTGACAATGATTGCATTAACTGTCGGGGGCGGGGGTTGTCCTAAATTTTTATCACATGAAATTGATTTCAGAGTTTTGAGGAGGTCTAAAAAATTTTTTCACAGCATTTTTTGAAAATCCTCCTACCTCACCCTATCATAAATACTGAATGGTCCCTTAGTGATATTATTAGTCATTACTATATGTCAATACCTTTCATATTAAGGAAAATATATTTTCGTTTTACAAAAATAACTTTCTATAAATATCAGCAGGAATAGGTAAGACGGTCCTGGTATTAGCATAAGAATAGTTTAATATTGCTTGTAAAAAATCATAAACTTTTTAAAATGACCCTTTCCTAAAATTGATTCAGTTCCAATTCCATCTATAATGCAATATCAGCATCTCTCTCATTCACAGGAATTTGCGGGAAGACGTGGGCTAAAGGTTTGTCATTTGAATCCTGGCGAACCACAGGTTTCTTCGCGACAACTGGACGGTCAGAATGGACCCTCGTGTTCTTTAATGAACCGTAATGTTTATAACTGTCATTTTCATTCACTTTCTTTGTATTCTTCTGTGGTCTGTCCAATGTAGCAGATCTATTCTTTTCATTAATGATTTCTTCAAATTTATTTCTCATATTCTTTACAGAGTTTTTCTTTGTGGGCTGAACGACTGCCACATTAGGAGCGAGCTTGTTTGACGTTGATATAGAAAACATTGTATTCTCATTTTCATCAGACTGATGTTGAGCATTGCCAGGTTGGTCATCCACTGATTCAGGTCCGTCTGTCTCACTGACAGATGACGCTTCCTCATGAATATCTGTTGGTATTTGTTTTTTATCCACTGTGACGGAGGATGCTGCTGATGAGGGACAGGAGCACCCACTGTCATTGCCGTCACTCCCGCCTCCCACTTGGCGGTCACTCATTTCAATATGTCCATTTGGGACGCCGTTCTGTTGGCCAACGGTCACATAGTCTATGAAATTGTTAGTGTCTGAACTCGTGTTTGTGTGGACACTATCTGAACCATTGCTGTGATCCGCGCTGTATGACACTTTCTGCGAATTGATTTGAATGTTTACGCTGTCACCGTTCTCGTGTTTCTTATTTCGGGGCAACGTCTGATCAGTGGAACTTTCTCCAAATCCCCCGAGCACAATAGCTTTATCATGTTCAATGGTTCTAAGTGTGTTATAGTGAAAGACATTATCAATGCCGTTATCAACTAACATGCTATTGCGATTTATAAGGTGTTGAGTACTCTTCGTACTCTTGATGCTCCCTACTTCACTCATTGTGTCATCCAAGTATCCTGGACGCCACTTTGCCCCATTGGTGCTCACTTCTCGCCACGGACCTTCTAGTGAAATCACAGATGGAGTTGGTGTTCGACACAGAAAATTTTCATCACTTGCTGTAATTGGTAACATGTCGCTTCTCTGCCTCTGAAGAGAGGATTTACCGTCCGTACAACAGTCAGATTTTCTACTACAAAGTACACTAATGACCAGAACAATAATCAAGAACACAGCCACACCAACTCCTATCAGAACATAAATGAATGTTCGATCGTCTTTACCGACAACTGGAGAATAACGCTCTGTAACATAAGTTTCATTTTCAGGTGACACGGTTGAATAGAAGCTTCCATTTTCTGGTACTGTTTGTATGGAAGACAAAATTTTGCTGATCGTTGTTAATGACTGAGTTGATGAGCGCTCTGTAGGATTTGTGACAAAAGGTGTGAGGGTTTTCGCTGCTGTGACAACGGGTGATGGTTTAAAAGTAGTTGTCGTGGTGGTGGTGGTAGTGGTTGGCAAAGGTGTGGTTGTAGTTCTTGTTGTAGTTGTTGGCTTTGGTGTTGTGGTAGTTGTTGTAGTTGTTGTAGTAGTGGTGGTCGTCGTGGTGCAAGTTGTATCAATATTAATACTTCTGTCACATCTCCCCTCATTAAACCAATTTAGGTCATTTAACAAGTATCCTCTACAGTCATTGTCTACGGACTTCTCATAGCATTCTGTTTTGAAACGATCAAACAGAGTTTTCTTGGCAGGCAGGTGTTGCAAAGTCTTTGCAAAAAATGACTCTATCTCAATAAATGCTGGTGGGCACGGCATTTGGAAGACAGCACCCACTTGAATAGTGCATAATATGACAATTAGTAACGTCACTGGCAAAGTAAATTGATTCCACGATTCCGTCATGGTTGAGCTGTTTTTGTTATAAACTTTAATCAACAGTCGCTTTGAAACAACCTAATAATCACGAATGGTACACAGAAATCCAATGCCCATCTTACACCCGTAATTAATGTCATAAAATTAATTTTAACCAATATTTCACTAAATATCCTGATGTTGACGACGATGATTCAGACTGCTTCCTTGTTCACCTAGGTGGAAAATTTGCATATTGATTGGGCCCTGTACCATGCATTATTAATACTTATTGGAATAAGAACATAATTTATTGCATTCACTATTATCTCTTATTTTTAACATTTGTGCGTTATGATTATCTGTTGGTTTGCATTAAAAGCAGATGTTAATTATTAGAAAGGTGTTGACATTAATGCTTATGTTGCAGAGAAACATTTGTCCCATTTACAATCTAAAATTCGACACTTTACTGTATTCCTTCTTGAAGTTACAGCACGTTTCGTTCTTTTATAGTTTTAGCAGGGCCAATTTGCAGATATTGCAGAAGTTGTTTGATTCCAGTTGAATGTGTTTAAATGTTTAAATACAGCTGGGTATAATTTATATAGAATAAAAAAAATAAAAAAAAAAAAATAAAAAAATTTGAACATAGATTAAGGGGAAATAACTGCATGTTCACAAAGGAAACGTCCCAGAAAATATAGGTGCAAATTAGTAAAAATTAATACATGTACTTAATTAATTGACTTAAAATACAAACTATATAAACATCAAACTGTATAAATACTATTGATTTCTGAAATCAGAAACCAATAATGAATGTAGACCTACATGTAAACAAAAGCATGAAACATTTGAGATTTTCGTAAACATCTATTGATTTATTTTTGCCTTTAACAATGTACATAATTATCATCCAAAGCAAGGATGTAGCCTACTATGTAATTATGTACAATGACAATTACCTAACAATATGCACAACTGTTACAAAAAAACAACAACAATCCAGTTACACCGGGCAAATTATGCGATTAATGATTTTCATTCTTCCTCTTCACAATCATGAAACAAATTGGAATGCATTTGATATTCTGTCACACCAATATCAAATTTTTTTACAGCTAATAGAATGACACCTTTCATTTCTGTTCACACTTTCCAAACATTGAACATAACTCATTTAAACCTTTCTAAATTATTCATATATTTCTAATCTAAAAAAATTCTATTAGAGAGGATGGGGTGGTTTTCATGCAGACTAAAGAATTCTTCCCGTAATTCTCACTTCTGTTTATTCCATGTTGATATGGAAATTGCAGCACCCATAGTTCCATTCCAAGAACCAGTATCATTCACATTATTGAAAAATAATATGCATTTGACCATGTTAAATAATGAAAATGCAAGTTTTGTTCACCAGGGATATAAAATGATTAATAATGGTATACAAAAATGTGTTTAACTCCTACAAAAAGGTGGGACGTTTGCCTGAATAACAATAAACTATACAAGTTGCACTATTTGACCTATTCTATGTGCATTTTCTATATAAATAAAAAAGCAAGTTAAACATTGCTGTTGTAGAGAACACCTTTGGTGCTCTTAGCAATTCTTGTAACATGGCATTAACTAGAGGGTGGGCCCAGACTCAACCATTTGTCACAAAATTATGTCATTTTGGGCTCTATTTTCAGCTTGTGAGTATTAGAATTCATCACCCATACTGAAATTATATTTGGACCCAACCACTTTATGCGAGACCCCCATAACCTGCCACAGCCAAATCAATATTCAGTTTGAACACAAATATCCAGTTTACGAACACTTGTGACCATGAGTATCACATTAATAAGCCCAGCATACAATTTACTACTATGAATTCTGCAGACAAAATGTTCATACATTGTACCTCTTTTTAATACCTGGGTACTTCTTGATTTTCATGCGATCACAAAATTGTGTTTGCTATTTAAATAAAATTATGCAGTTTAAAACCCTTAGAATTAATATCTTATAATGTATAACTTGTAATCCATGGTAGATTAGAGGCAGCTAACTAAATACAGGTAACAAAGGTGGATGTTTTCTAGAAAAATAAAAACAATACCCTAAATCTAAGAGATTTAACAATATTTGGACACCAAATGACTAGTGTAAAAAGTAATTGTACTGATCACAATTTGATTATCTAAAATTGTATTTATATGTAAACTGTGTTTAAGATTTATAGTGCTGATGAAAGCAGAGGAACCACTAGTACAAATACCTTTGAAAATTTTGTGCAACAAGATACCATAATTTTTAACAAGTATATAAAAAATGCAAAATTCTAGCACAGTATTTCAACTTATGGCATAACCAAAAATCACAACTTCAGCAAACGCTCATATGCAAAGTATCTAAATGTGATATATATTTAATCTCTTTCACATATCTTGTTGAAAAATATTGTTCACATTTCAACATAATGTTTCAAACTCAAACCAGTTGTTGAAAAACAACAACTGGTAGTTGCTCTAGTACTCTAAGCACTATATTCACTCTGATTCACTCATTTCAAAGAACACAATTTCTTCAGAAATCTTATAACATTCAACTAACGTCATACAATTATATATTTCACAGACCCTCAAACACCTATTCACATTCTCACTACATAATGAATACAAAGCAATTGCAATGAATAATTCAATAAATAAACAAAACACTATGAAACACTAAATACAAGAACAATCAATTGGTTGCCAGTGGCAGTAAAGACTACAACAATGATTTTTCAATCATAATTTCCTCAAAGCCTGACGGAGGGTCATGGTAGAAGGTTGAAAACTGGACATCCATTATTGCACCATCATCAACTAAAAATATATAAAAATAGATCTGTAAAATAAAAATGACAATAAATAAGTTTATAAATGCTTCTTTTTATTAGTTTGTATACTTTTAAACAGCTACATCTATTTGAACAGATAGCTACCAAATATTTTAATTTTATCAGAAAATGCTGAACATTAAGATCAACATTTAATTCTATTTTGTATCAAGAAGATTGACAAAAGTACAAATACAAATTCCTCTTACCATAAAAAACTGGGTATACAGTTCCTTTAATTCCAGTGAAGGGTACATTAGTATTATTACCATTTATGAAGATGTTCATTTCTACATGATCATAACTAATGCCCTGAAAAAAAAAAAAATTGGGAACATTACTTAGTACTTACTTCACTTTGTAATGCAATGTCCAATTTAATCTACACACGCTAGATGTGCGCGCTGTCATTCTGACACGCGTTTTCAAGCCGATGTGTAACAAAAATGTACAGGCGTTATTTAAAAACGTGTCAGAATAACGGTACATTTCTACCAATCTATATTTCATTATTTACAGGTATGTGCTATTTCATGTATCTTCTTATTGTTGATATTAAGATTCCACTTACAATGATATCTCCTTCCTGTGGGATCTCGGCCAGCTTGCCTCTTTGTTCTGAATTATGCATCAGCGTTCCATCGTGCCGCATCACCCAACTTTCCGTGTCTGTCCCCAACGGAATGACATTCAAATCCGTTCTTTTTGTTGACAGTCCGATTCCCCATATACCTTTATAGAGAAATGTTAGTGAATGTAGTTTGCCAACATCCTTCCAGGTGACTTAAGGTTATGCTCAGTGATCAAACAAGTATGCTTGTAAAGAAGCATTATGATGTGTTCTGTACATTCTGAAAGTGTCTTTCATTTAAACATCATATCAAAGCATGTAAAACACTTTAAATACCACGCAATAAGAGGCCGGTATATACTCAACAAAACACGTGAACGCGAGAAATGTCAACCGAATGATTTTCGTCAGACGTAACTCGCACGGTGCACGTAAGAAGCTGCCTATCTCTCCCATGTTAAATGAGACGTCTTTCGTTAGAAATGCACGGCAAGTCTGGCGAAAATCATTCGATTATGCAACATCACGTGACTTTGTGTTTTATTTGACGAGACGGCATGGTATTTTTAAAGGTGAAAATAGTATTAAACGTGGAGAATATGAATATTATTTTCATCACACTTGCAATGGATAAGGCATCGTCTATTGATACTGAATTTTACTAAACAAATATGATTTTGGCTGAGCAATATCTTTAAGTGTTCTGACTTTCAATTGCTCATTGTGAATTACAAATCTTCATGTAAGGCAAATGATATATATAATATGAATTGATACAACCTCCACGAATGTTTAGAAAAAATATAATAATGAAGTCGTAAACTTTAAATAGCATTATTAGACTCATGAGGTTAATCCTAATGAATATTGATTAGACAACTAGAATAAGTTTATAATTAACAAACCTGTTGATTGAACTTTTACTTCAAAATATGCCTTGTTCTGATGTATTGGGGCATTTGCAAGACAAGCGCCTGTGCCACATATCCTTTTTCCACTTTTTACGACAACGACCTCTGTTCCTGTAATCATAATGTTAGAGCAACAATGTTATTGCAACAGGAATGTGATTGGCTCTGTAGTCACACTTCATCTGGATGTATTACAACTGAATTTTCTTTAAAATTCATACAAGATCATAGGCACACAGAAACTCCCTGCGGAGTATTCCTTGAGTTGTACCATTAAATACATATAATGGGTGGAGTTCATTTATGTGTATGTCACTAGGTCTGTAACTGGTTAAAATATATGAATAAATGTAATAATGTAAAATGAATAAATGTTGCAGGTGTGGGTGCAAACTTATCACCCCGCAGGACTTTGATACTCAACATATATTTGATATACTGTTTTCACACATCACAGGTTAAAAAGAGGAAATCCCAACACAATCAAAATGAGTGATGTCAAAATTAGACCGCACCCCCAGACCTCATCCCATCAAGGTGGGATTTATATTTAACGCCCCACACATATTTCTGATTAGACACTAATTACTTATATTTTCGTAAGATAAATACTACTAGTACTTTTATGATTCGTTAAATTTACATGATCTATGGTGCTTTTTGTTATGAAATAAGGTATTCACACACATCCCGTAGGTGGCGATGTGATTTGAACATGTTTATTTAAGTTTATTCTTACTACAAATTTTCTTTTTACACTTTGACACCAGGAATACTATCGTACTCAAGGTAGTAATAATATTTGGTACTTGTTTGGATGCTATCAGGGTATGAAATAGAGCCGGCCCGAGGACCCGGCGCCCGGCTGATCACGGCCCGGTCGGTTAATTACAAAGGTTCACGGCCCGGCGTGCCGGCAATGTTTTTGAAGCAGCATAATGATCGATATTTCTGAGATTTCCTTGTTTCATGCACCGACCATCGTGCCTGTCAATCAAATGGGGTTGGTAAAACACACTACGGCAAACAGCTGCCGTTTTAACGGTTTCTAAGGTAAGATGTGAAGTAAATAGGGAGTATTAGCGAAAAATCATTTGTAAATCAATATACTTTCATAAGTGTATCATGTTGTGGTTCATTCATCGACTTTTAGTGAATATAAACATCTCAGTGTGCGTTTAGACTGTCATATTTGCGACCCAGTAGGTTGGTCAATCAATATCTTTGGCCCAGGATTGATTATTACGTATATCTCCACGGGACCGCACACGTTTACCATGGGCTCCCGTTATTGATATCCAATGATGATGTAGGATAAGTTTTGCATTCAAAAATATTTGATATACATTTTTTGTATATACACAAAATTAAATGAGTAAAATAATATAGTTTTACAGTTTTTTTGAATCTGCGAAAAATTCTGGGCCGGCCACTTTTCACCTGGGCCGGCTACTTTTCAGAGTTGCCGGCCCAGTGGGGAGGGAGCAAATTTTCATGAGTTTCATACCCTGATGCTATATATTTAAAAAAACAAAAAACATTCAGGTTGTGTTAACCATATCAATACGACCTTTAGATGAAATCTAATGTAATCTATGTCACATAGGTGTAACCTCGGACGTAACCTTCAATCTTCATTTCCGAAAGGGCCATCGGCCGTACAGGAAAGTAACAAGTGAATATAGCCGATAGGAGTGGTTATAGCGGTGTGCATGAGTCTCAGCCTGTGTGAAGTGCTCTACTGTCAGACCACAGGGGCAATTTATAGGAATTTGTTTCACGCTACTCATAGGGTGAAACAAAGACAGAATGAATTATTTTAGTCTATAATTTGCTCCTGTGTGTCAGATAGGCTCTTGACCTAGCGGGGGTTCTCAGCGTCTATCATCTATCATCTATTGTAGATCTAGTCTAGTGACTAGCCCTACACGTAGAGCTGGGTTAATACCCTGTTGTAGTAGACCCTAGGAATGATATAGTCGCTGTATTGTATACGGCTAGTCTGAGTCTGAGACTGAGTGATCTACCAAAATGACAGAATCAGACATGTTTACGGTCTATAAATCAATATCGAAGTTTCTACTAATGCTAAACTAAAGCTCGGTACACTAACCCATATGGCTCGTATCTAATTTCACTGTCGGAAGATCAGAAAGACGCACATGGCCGCTGTTTAAAGCGTCTGAACTCCATGGACATCTGAAACAACAAACGTAAGACGCCATGTTGGCCTATAGGAAAACCGGATATGACGTAAAGAGGATTCCCACGGGGCAGCCTTAAGCATTTTATCTTAAACTGTTTCCTGTCGTAATAAAGCTTATTAGATTGAGACTAAGCAGATTTAGAATACGGGTGCCATTAAGTGCATTGCTGTTGTTTTCTTTTGTGAAAGATTTCAGATTTATAAGCCTGCCATCCATCTATCCACCTATATCTATGCTTATACGTTTTGTGCGAGAGTGTGAAAAGATAAAAAGTAAGTGAAAGTTAGTTAGATAAAAGACAACAGATAAAAGGTGTTAATAAGTGAAGGATAAAAGTACAAGGTGTGTGTGTGTGGCCCGGAGGTGGGGTTAGGAGTCAGTATGGTACAATGCTGCAACATTGTTCTATAGGTACATAGCCCGGGGGGGCACTCAATACATTTCGCGGACGGGTGTGCTAGGGGAAAAAGACCCACCTTTTTCACCACAAATTTGCACTCAGTTTGGGTCTAGTTGTCATGTTGCACTCAGGTTGGGTTGGATTTTTATCAATATGCACTCAGGTTGGTATCAAATTTTCAAAATGACTGATTGATTTTAATATTACACTGCATCAAATATCACAGTTCACAAATATGTACAATTTATCTATGGATATCCCTTTGATAAGCCAATGTGAAACATAATGCAACCACATGTGTGTCTCTTGCTTCTATTATCTAGGCATGTAAACATTCGGTTTGGGTACAAAATCATCCATCGAGCACTCAGATTGGGTTAGAATTTTGGGATTTAGCACTCAGGTTGGGTCAGATTTCTGAGCGCTCCCCTAGCACAACCGTACTTTTCTAGACTCAGTGCCCCCCGGGGTACATAGTAACCAATTGGAATGTCAACAAGACCCTTGGTGAGCTTGAACAGCATTGTGAGCCGACGGACAACTCTGCGCTGGGCCAGGTCCTTGCATCCAAGATCATTGATCATGTTACTGACCGAGGATTTATTATGATACCTCCCAGTCACCCACCTTGCTGGAGAGATATAGGCCTACTGTCTTACGAAGAGTCTGACTTGGGAGTACTGTGTGTAGTTGGGGAGGTCGTCAGGGATCAATACCAACACGATTTAGCTTGTATGCAAGGCAATCGTGGGAGACCTTATCAAATGCTTTACTAAAATCCATGATTATAGTATCGCACTATTTCCTATCCTGCACCATCTTCGAATTCATCACATCAGATCAGAATTTGATGAGCTGCGTCTCACAAACTAAGAGAGCTTGCTTCTGAAGACACGCTGTTTATCATACATTCAGGTGATTCATCAGACTGCTAGCAATGATGTGCTCCATCTGTTTGCACAAGATGCATGTCAGCAACACTGGATGGTAATTACCGGCCTTATATTTTTCATCTTTCTTAAAAACTGGTGTCACAAGGGCCTTTCTTCAGAGGTCAGGAATCTTGCTTGCCTTGCTTGAGCGATGCTCGGAATAGTCTCGTTATCAATGGTGCTATGGTTTCAGCTAGTTCCTTGAGTACCATTGATTTCACTTGGTGTGGAGTGGGAGCTTTGTGTGGGTTGAGCATCTGCAGCCGGGGGGGGGGGGGGGGGGGGGAGGATCTTACTATATGTCGGGTAGTAATTAACCTGTAAAACAACGAATTTGCGAGCTATGTGAGCATAATATGGTTGAAGATAAAGTGCACTTTCTATGTACTTGTCCTTTATATGGAAATGTTAGACTTTCATTATTTGATAAAGCAGCCGATTTAGATGATAACTTTGTAAATTTAGATGTAGGAAGTAAATTTGTATTCCTTATGAAAAATGTTGGGAAAAATGTATCAGAATTTATTGTTGCTGCATGGGATATCCGTCAAAATGTTTTACATAGAAGAATTTAAAATGTTTATCACACTTATGCCATATTTTTTAGTTTCATGATGTATATAAATTTAATTTATATAATTCAAGGTGACGTATAATTATAAGGCCCTAGAAGGACTGGGTATAGTTTGTATTTTATCCTTTACTAGTTATGCGTTTATTAAGTAATTGAACACTTAGTAATCTTTGACATTTAAAATTTATACTGTGACAACAAAATCCGTATGCAGTTCATTTACTAACTTGCCATTTCAGTATTTATTCTGACATAATTATTACGGTTTTCTAAAGAAATCAGGTGTGCTAATTCCAGAGCCGTACGGCAGCCGCACGGCAACTAATATGATATTTATACTTTTTTTCTGAAATTAAGCCGTACGGCAAATTTGACGCGTAAAATGCGTTTTCTAACACATCATATGTTTCTTCTTGTTATTATTTCCCACGTGCATATATCCATCATTTTATTTATTTGTCCCATATTGCACATTTCTTCAACTTTTCCACATGCCCTCTTTTTTTGCCTTTATCCTCACAACCGACTTCCTTATATCCCCCTGCCTGCCCACCCACACTCCATTGCAAATTGACCAGTATTAGTGTTCACCCCGAGTAAATTGTAAGACAAACTATAATATACAGCCGAATAATAGATACATATGCTGCGCAATACACAAGTGACGTGTAGTGCGATCAGTCTGCAACTTTTCCTTTTGGGTTTTGAAGCCATTCTTCTCAATAATGTTTTAAAAATTGATATTGAATTTGGTAAAAAAAAAAAAAAAAAAAAAACCCAAAAACCCCCCCCAATTATGTAAATTGATGGATGTGTATGCTTGATGATACAGTAGACCACCTAGTCGCCTAAGCAGACTAGCTGGCCTCAAGTGGTCTCAATATGGGAGGTTATACGGAGGTTCACACCGTACCGGCTCGTGGCTCTGTACGAAGGTTTGGGACTAAAGTGGTCTCATTATAGAGGTGGTCTCTTTTATGTAGAGGTGGTCTATTTCAAGGTTCAATATTGTGATAGAAATAGATGGTTGTTACATATACACCAGTCATATATTTCATTTTTATGTAGTCCCGTTCATACATCAATATCCACCTGCTCTGTATGAAGGTTTGGGATTAAACGTGGTCTTATTGTAGAGGTGGTCTCTTTTATGTAGAGATGGTTCAATATTGTGATAGAAATAGACGGTTGTTACATATAAAACAGTCATATATTTCATTTTTATAGTCCCGTTCATAGATCAAAATCCTTCATCACGGAGGTATTCCTATGATGTAGATCATCGTATATTATTTACTGAACTGCTAACATACAAAGTGACGTCAAAAAACAGCCACCATCACCAGGTCAAGTATTACGTAATCACAGTTGGGGTGAACGACCGACCAGGCGACGGAGCCAACCAAAACTGCGTTTACATCACGCTGAGGCTATTTGACCCCATTGACCCGGAATGACCTCCACAGTCTAGACATGAGGCAGACATTACAAACTGCATGCAAGACAAAATTAGGGTATGTAACAATAAAGAAATATTTTTATGGTGGGATTAATTCTATATTCGGTCGAGAGATATGTGTACTACATTTAGACAGGCTAACCATGAAGTGTATTTTTGTGTACATAGTATTTTGAGCACAGTTTTGTCTGTAGACATGACCGTTTGACAGCCATGCTTCTTGACTGGAGGAAACTACGCATTTTTTATACCAACTTACACACGTGTTTTGTGTTTAATTCATTGAATAACACACAGTAAGTAGCATGATTTTAAATTGGTGTATTCTTATCTCCAGTAGTAATTCATTATATTCACATGACTCCGTTGATGAGCTGCAGTATACGTGGATAAACTTTGGCGTTATCTCTACACAAACAGTATTCATTCATCTATTATCGCTCAGTTGACATGCTGAGGATGTTTGTAGTCCGTACACATATTTGCATGGTTTCTAATAATACTGGAAGCTATTTTACTATTACAACCCGAATTTATAAAATTCATACAACATGATATTTCGATTTTAATAGGTAAAACATGCTGTCATGTACACACATCATTTTTTATTGTCATTAAAGGTTATGCTCAGTGAGCTAACACGAAGCAATATGATAGATCTATGTTTTGTGGATTCTGAAAGTTTATTTCATTTAAACAGCATGTTAATATGTCTAGAGAAATGTAAATACCATTCTATAAATAGCCGGCTCTAAGCCCATCAAAACATGTGAGGTGCAAAATGTTAACCGAGTGATTTTTGTCAGACGTAACGTGCGCAATGCATGTAAGAATACCCTATCTGTAGCCTAATACTAAAACACGGGACGGTACACATCGTGCATAACGTCCCGTGGCGTCCCATGAGTTAATTAATGATGATATCAATCGTTTTCTATGGTAGATTAAGTGTTCCGTGTTTTCAAGGGCTCTGATCATCAGACATAACGTCCCGTGGCGTCCCGGGGCGTCCCGTGAGTTCATTAATGATGCTATCCATCGTTTTCTATGGTAGATTAAGTGTTCCGTGTTTTCAAGGGCTCTGATCATCAGACATAACGTCCCGTGGCGTCCAGTTATCGCAGAGAATGAATCTGAATGTTAGGCTATCACCGTTTTTTGTTGGGATGTACTTTGCCAAACATTCAACCACAGAGCTACATAAATACGAGCCTTGCCACTAATAGTGGGAAACTGACTTTTGCATACTGCCATGCAGTAGTCAATGTCATTCAACCAATCATCATACTCCTACTCCATTTACGAGAGCACGTTCACGAACGTTGTCAGCGTTCCGCCAGCCGTCCGTCTCCGTCCTGGCGCCGTTCCGTCCCGTGTTCCGTTCCGTCCCGTGTTTTAGTAGACGTCCTATCTCTACCATGTTAAACCTCACGTCTGCTGTTAGAAATGCAGGGTATGTCTGGCGAAAATCATTCAATTATGCTTTATCACATGACCTTGTGTTTTAGCTAACAAGAATTAAAGGTGTAAGAATGATTATTGAATGTGAAAAATGCGAGTCTTATTTTCCTTACACTTCCAATGGAAAAGACATCGTTTATAGATCCTGGATTTTATAGAACACCTATATTTTTGACTGAGCATTATCGTTAAGTCTTTTAAGAATGATCAAGAATATATATTCAGATAAAGGGACTGCTTTGTAAAACACAAATGAACAATCCTTCGTATAATTTCATAATTAGAAATTTCAATAATACACTCAACTGAGAATCTGGAGGATTTTGACAAGTTGCAGTGTTGATCAGACGATATCGGACTGTATGCAGAGCATATTTTGTTATTTTTCACATGGGATATGATGCGGTATGTGGTGGTCCAGCCAACGCTGTTTTGCCTATTAGTCCGAACCACACCGTAGTTTATAATCACTATTACACTCGATGGTTAACAGGTGTACTGTATAATTACAGTACTTTCTATGGCTGCACTTGTTTTTTTTTTTTAATATTTAATGCTTAGACGCCCTAGCATGACACTGCGGGCATTGTTATTGTAAACAAGAAAAATGGCATGACTTGTATCGTAGTCTATTTTACAAACAGCCTTAACACATGGAGTGATAGTTTAATGTGAAAGTTTAAAGTTGAACAGAAACAGAACAGATTTTTGATAGTACTATTTATAGAATGGTGCAAAATCACCCATCTGATTGCCTGTAATACGTAAAGATATACACATTATTGTATACGTTGACAGGAACAGATTTTAATGTTATTGATCACAAGTCAAGAGTTACCAAAACTGTAAAGTGACAAGTCAAACGACGTGGTTCGTACCACAACTGTGAAATAATCGGGTAGGCTATGTAAAGTTATTTGGAAGATCGTGGAATCAAACTCACGGTCTCCCTCCCGTTCATGATTCAGACCAGCCATATGTCATGGGCGGACGTGCTACCACTGCACCAATCTCCCTTGACACAATACACATACTTTGGTTCGCACCTGTATCAATCTTACGCAATGGCACTTTTGCGTCTTGATACTATTATTAGTTGTTTGTAATTACCATGTTAGAACAGGCAGAAGCTGTTAGGGTGTGCAGTGTGATGGAGAACATTTTTAACATTGCAGCGTCATTGTGTGAGCGCTATATAATGCAAGTTCCTAAGATTTACTTGAGATGTTAAGGTTGTCCTATTTAATGAATTATATAGAAGGTGGGAGTATTTAAATACAAGCCCATGGGCTTATAAATGAGAATAAAAGTCATTTTCCCTTCAGAATTATTGACAGTTATGCCTACTGACTCCCCTTTTGATGAAGTTGGTGTTGAGTTTTAGCTTTCATGTGTACAGTAAAGTCCCCAACAACGGAGCAGTGTTCAATGGAAAATACTAGCAACGGAAGGAATTGCTGTGCATTAACATTTTCCCTTATATAGATAAGTAAAACTTGGAGTAATCAACAGAATGTCCTTAGCAATGAACAACGGAAGGCATTTTGGGTGACAAACAACGGAATTAACCTTATTTTGCTTCCTTTGTTATTGTATTTCTTTGTTTGAGCCAATTATTCCCACTATCGCACGTGGTTTCGTTATGTCGTAACAAAGATGTAAACACTCTAACCGGCCAATCACAGCGTGTTCCGATATGAGACTCTCAGGTGCGCGTTCTATTTAAATGACACCCTGTATTTTGCGCATGTGCTTTGTATACCGGAAGTCCATATCAGAAAAAAAAACAAAGGCAAAATTAAATAGTAATCTAAGATTATGGACGATATACTAACGAAAATCTTTGTTAGAAGATGCTAACATAATAAATATTCGTGTATAAGAGAACTGCTATCAAAAAACAGAGAATGCATTTGTTGTATCAAGCAGGATTCAGTAAGTAAGCTCGTGATTGAGCGATAATGGATGCCGATGTTAGTATTGTTACATGTAAATATTATGTTCAGATGACTAATCAACGGAAACCCTCTCCAACGGAAGAAAATTGGACTGCAATGTGGGTTCCGTTGTTGAGGAGATTTACTGTATTGATAGTGTTTGTGTAATAGTGTATGTCATAAAATAAAAATTACACATTCATACTAGTTTCCACAGTACTGAAAAAGCTCAACATTATATGAAATGAAATCAGGAATGAGTTATAAGAAATGTAAAGATTTATTCACAGCAAAGCACAACCTCTTGATGTCTCTACAGCGTAAATTTTATTGGGTGTATCTATCTGCATATATCGCATTTGGTAGCATTTAAAGAGTTGACGCTAATGTAAATGCATACATATACTATTTCACGACTTATAAGTCACTCTGTAAAAACGACAGAGGACTTGTCAAAAATGTGATTGACACAATTATAGGGAAACTTTAATACAGTCGGACCCGGTTTAGTCGAATTTGAAGGGAGTAGATTGATGACCTCGAGTTATCAGAACCTCGAGTTATCAGAAACATGTCTTCAACAACCCAATGAGCGATAATGCAAGAAATATGTGTTGTGGTCGCTATGGTACTCGTACTACGTGTGATGTTAGACAGTGGCTGTTCTGGGTTTTTATAACAGTATTCCGACCTTCTGACCTTGTCCTTAAACAAACATGGCTGCATACACAAAGAAACATGCTTTCTACTACGGTTTCATTGGTTAATAGTACACTTGTACAAAGCCCTTTGTCTTGACTGGTCATTGTTACGCAAGTACTAATTCAAAGCTCTTAACCGCTAGCTGTTTCTCCCTCCCGCCTCTGACGAAGGCTCTGTCAACAAACATGGTTTAAATAGCACTTCGGTGTTAGTACTTCGGTGTTAGCACTGCGGTTAGAGGTTTACTACGCCTTTGTATTGACTGGTCATTATTACTCAAGTACTAACAAAGCTGTTGACCACTAATAAGTGTCAAAGAATTAATCAGAGAAGTTGACCACCCGTTCACCGGCAAATCATAGTAAGGCAGCGTTCTTTGATCTATTGTTTGGTCGGCATGTGCGCCGGTTTGTTGCGTGTAAACTACGAATATTTCGATGCTAAATTCTCATTTGGTCGAGATAAGTGGGTTAATGCCTCGAAGGGAAGTGAGATTTGGCTCGAATAACACGGGTTTCTCGAGTTAAAAGGGTCGAAATAAGCGGATTATTTTAGTAGCAATCAATAATAAGTTTGAAGGGAAATTAAAATGTGTTCTACTTAGGCGGGTGGTCGACTTATGCGAGCTCGAGTAAAACGGGTCCGACTGTAGTAGAAATACTAATTTCTTACAAGGACGTGATAATTCTTTAATATTACCCGGTATATAAACTAAACATATTAGGTAACCTATGTTATGCTTATGCAACATTAGCCATAAATGGATAGTAATATCAATTCTCGTAATAAATCTATAAACGTCAAAACTGAACATAACGGCAGTGATGTAATTTGTGGCAGAATGCGTCTGCGTGCGCTGCTCAATCAGTGACGTCATCGGTGAAACTGACGCTAAAACAGTTTTGCGATTGTCGCATAAATGGCATCGTATCACAAATGATATGCGATGCGACGATTTTGGTGAAAGTGGCACCTGGTGTACAGTCAAAGTCATTAGAATGCTACAGCAACAGTTTTAATCTCATGTCACATTTTCATTTATAATTCTTTTTGTGCAATTTGAGAAAGCTGTCAAAATCCCTGTACATTTAGTATATCGAAAGCCCTGTACATTAGTACAGGTTTTACAAACTGCAGCAAGTCCCATGTCCAGCATGTCCCTATAACAACAATATCAATAACAATTAGTGCAAAAAGTTCATATGAAAAAGAAATAGCCAACTGCCTAATTCTTCATGCAAAAAATAAATACATTCTATCAATTCCCTGAAATGAAATTCTTCTGAGTATTAAAAGGTTGATAGTCCACTTAAGACAATATTCGTGCTCAAACTTACAACCATGGGTTTGGAAGAAGTCATTTACTTGATTAATGTGATATTTTTTTTCATTGGAACAAGCGTGTATCCAATTCCCTATAATCTAATTTTGACATGCACTGTTTGTTATATGTCATTTTTTACGTATAACCTAATGTATTTGAAAATGTGTAACAGGGTAATCTTTGATAGCATGATTTGTGATAAAATGTGAAGGCGTTTGGATTAATCATTTAATACATATTTACCTCCATGGACTTTCCTGCTCTGTACTACTTGACCTGTCAATGGCAGTTGCGGTGAAAACTGTTCAAACCAGCTGCCACGTTTTTCCTGTGTGGTCATTTTTTGCCATTTATTGTCTTCTTTTTTTATTTCTTGGTAAATAGAGGGGTTGGCCCAACGAGAATTCCAAGTAAATCATTTGACAGATGTGATATGAATTTGCCTCTCATTGAACATTTATTTGAACTTTTCAATCAAAGGTTTATATTTATTGCATAGTGCAAAGAAGTAATCGGAGCAAGAGGAAGTGATACTTGTCAAGCAAAGTTTGTTTTGTATGTTGCAGGTATGAATATATTAACCTCTATAATGTTTTGTTTTTGATAAAAAAGTTACACGAGGAGTAGGATTGGCATATTGGCGGTTTCTTATAATAACTTTGAAAAACAAGTTTGATTTTCAGAAAAACTTTGCCCCATATGAAAAAACATAATTCACATGGTAAAAAGTTGTTTCAAATTGGTAATGAACGTATGATAAAAAGTTCATGTACAAAGACTGTTTTTTTGTTGAGTTTTATGTGGTTTTAGGCCAGATATTCATTCCCTGTGATGCATGCAGGTGGGTTTTGTATTGCATGACGGGAGTACTTTTTGCAATGCATGTTGGGACCTACGTAAAAAACAGGAAGCCATTTCTTTGGCACAATTTTGAAAGGAACACCAGAAGAAAAATTTTAACACTTTATACTTTTTGTCAACTTCAGTATTTTGCAAAAGGACTAATCGTCACCCATGTTTAATCATGACTTTATTTGGTCATACACGGAGGTAATATTATTGATTGCAGATTATTATTCGTCTTTGGACTGAATGTTATGGTGAGAGAACATTTGTCAGTAATCGCATAAAACAAGCGTGTAAAACCCAAGTATGTTTTATGTTTAACATCAGCTGTTTTTATCTCACCTTGTCTTATTTTGAAGCTTGTTGACAAAGTTTGATTTCTTACATAGTGGACGTTTTATGCATGTTCTTGTGTATTTTGGGCTGGACACTGATTTTGTAACGCACGTCCAGAACAAAGGGCTGCCACGGTGGCGGCAGCGGCCATTTTTGTCGGACAAAGCGATCGTTTTCTTCGTAAGATATAAGATCAATACACCTCGGTTTTCGATATTAAAACAAGGAAACATGCATATTTTATTGGTAGTCATAGATTTTCGACAAAACATTTGGAAGTGTAAAAGTTTTAAAACTAACTGTTCGGTGATAATTGCACGTTGTCCGCCATCATTGTAATATTCACCATCTTGGTTCTATATTTACTTAGGATTCTCTCCACGAAGAGTGCTTCAGTTTATTACACTTGATTTTCATTTGTTGTAATTATCGAGCATAATTTTATCAGCTTATTGTTTATTTAATAACCATAAGAAATTTGTGTGACTGGGATATTTTGACAGTTAAAATCAATACGATTGTTATTGCAATGCAGTTTTATGCGCATTAGCTTATATTGTAAAAAAGGAAGGAGAAAAAGATCTTGTAATTTAGAAAATACATGTACTTGAAAACTATTCGTGCATGGCATTGTGTAATCAGAAGATGAGGTATGGCAGAATGTTGAGACCATGTTTGACATTCCTCAACAAGAGTGTACAGTGTAGATGCGGGCGCCAATTATTCGGACAAAAGGCACGTAAAAGTCAAATAAACATCCAAATTTCTCATTGAAATATGAAGAAAAGTAATTGTATATAGCGACGAACGTCTTTTATAGATGTGACAGTAGTAAGAAACCAAATGAAAACATCAAAGCTAATAAAATACAACTTTAATCGCATGCTGTTGCTTACTTTTGTACTTACGATATACGCGCCAATTGCCGGACACTTTTCGTTTTCATGCATTTCCGGTGCTTATTGACAACCCATTATAGAATAATTGAGAGGTACAAAGCGAGAAATCCTTTTTATAAAGATAATTATCTGTAGTCAGACGTAATGTGTACATTATGTACTATTTGTTAGCGCCACCTAGCGCTAAAATACGTTCTATCCTCGTCCGAATAATTACCACCCGTCCGGCAATTGATTAGGTGTGACTATTTTCATAAGCTGACTTGTTTCTCAATATTTCAAACTTTGGACATCTTGAACTCAATAATACGATACGTGATGTGATAATAAATTTGAATTATAAAATATAATATTGCGAAGAAAAGTTATTGATTTTGGTAATAGTAGTATTTACATATAAATCTGATTTCTTATTCTAAATCGTACGCCCATTCATAAATGTTACAGGTTTTTTGCTCTGTAGATTATTTATGAATGATGGGTGTAAATCTGCATAGCCTGTATCCAATTACGTTGAGTGGTCAAAAAAAAGCTTATGCATAAAAAAGTTAGATCAGAGTTCTCGCTGTAAACTGTTATTGTACAGGTCATTCACATATCTTTCGGTATACAAGCAGCATCGAATTTACTAATTTTGAAACCTACCACAGTAATACTGTAATGTATAGTTATCCTGAATGTATATTTTTCAACCTATATGTAGGAGTGCAACACGAATCTTCTACCATTGTACTTTTGTTATTATGTTTACTTTTATTAAGTGAGTTTTCCTTTTAAAGTTGTTCTGCAGAAAAATACCTATTAGTAGGGTTCCTAGATCGGTCAATCGTTGACTTTAATGAAGAGTTAACGAAACTTTGCATGATGCATGGTTGGTATGAGCACTCAAAATTAAGTTTGGGAACCACCTAAACTTTTACCTTTAAAGGGGTCAAATCAGGAACCAAAAGGTCAAAAAATGATAATATTGCATTTATCTCATTTAATATTGAATTTCATCAGTAATCACATTAAAAATTTTGTTTGAATTAGATGACAAAATTAGCGCTTCTTAGCTGGAGGAGGAAAAACGTGGGCCTAAAAAAACGTAATCAAAAGATGCCATGACAGTTGGTGAAATATTTTCGATTCAGAAATGTTTTCTCCTTACATGCAGTTGCGAGAAAGCTTGTTACATAGCTTGTGGGGACATATTAGGTTGTAAGATATAGTTTCAGTAGGAATAGCAATGGATTTTGGATGTAAGATATGTAAAGCAAAAACAATATTTCTTGTACACCAAAAGATATGTGTTTGACGCATATTTATACTGAAGAGCATACATGATTTTTATGTTGTGGAGTATTTAAAATCAAATGCAGATAACTTGCACTGTTGTGTATGTCAAAGAAAGATATGAATTCTATATATAGTATAATATGACAATTTGCGGATTAAAGTAACAGTCTAATACACCTGTCGTATGACACTAGAACTTGACAGTTGTAGAATTCTGTCTCACTTAAAAGCTAAATCCAAACAAGTCACAAAAACCATTGCTTAATGCATTCTTGTGCATGAATCATGAGTATAAAAAGGCGGCTTTGTGAATGAGCTTTCATATATTGTGACCTTTACAATTGAGCTGATACCGAGAGTGAAACTCTTAGAACACGCCCACGCTGCTCTAATTGTTGTTTGTCGTATACAAACAGATAGCAACTTTGCCTCTACTTTTGAACACTTGAAAGGTCGCTTGTTGACTTGTATTTTAAGAATGTTGTAATCTTGCCTTCCGTGTCAGTTTTTTTTAGATGAGATGTCATGGGCCTGAATGTACATGTGTAATACTAAAACCTGACACTTGCGTAGGTGTTCTCTTTATGATATATCAAATAGATGAGTTATTCTAGTCATTTCCAGATTATTTTTGTACTCTCATGTCTTTTGCTCAAAACACTTTCCTCTTAATTTTTGCAATGGAATAATTCCAAGAACATGTTACAATACGATTTTATCAGTTAATGACATGTGGGTGAATTGTGTTAGTTGCAGTATATTTAATGCATAAATTCTCTGTATGTAGTTATGTATAGTGGTTGGTTTCATTATGATTATTGTTATTCATACACGGAGTTTTGTTTAGGATGCAACTTTCAATTGAAAAGAAAATTGGTGTGTTCTCAGTCAGTGTCTTAGATTAGATTGATTATTTAGAATTAGCTAAAGAATAAATGACAAAAAACAAAGATGTGTAGGAGAAACGGCTAGAAAAGAAATGATACAAGCACAAATTTGATATTTTCTCTTTCGCTTTAATAGGAATAAAGTGTGGATGTTTGAATGTGAAAGATGAACTTTGTCGGAAATTATGACAGCAATTAATATGTCTCATTTGTTTTATTATTTTATTGCTCTTTGGTCTGTATGTATTGAGTTACCTAATTCTCATGAGGGAGCGGTGCCTTTAGGTGACCTATGCTGCTTGGATACACTTGCAAAAATTAGTGATATAAAATGGTGAGACCATGTTGAAAAGAAGTAAAAATTTCAATCCACAATATTAACTCTGATCACTCTGATTTTTTTAATACTGGGTACAAAATGTATTTAACTTTAATATGGTCGAAGTGAAGGCTACTTTCTTACAGTTGGCTTATCAACAACATTCAGGGATACCTCTTGTCAAGTCTGGCGATGTTTCAGTCTTTGAAGAAGGCACCAATGATGTTCTCTACATCCATAACACATGCAACATCTGTTAGAAGTAATCAAGTATGCCTATGACCTGGTGTAGATCATGGGAATCGATGAGAGCAAGCCATAACCAGAAATAGAATAAGTGATTAATCTAGAAATTGGCGACCATGTGTGGCGAAGGACTCGCATATTTTGAAACAACGGGTTCGACGCCCGAGTCCTGACCTACATAACCGTAACAATATATAAATTTTTATGGGTAGGTCTGCAAAATTTGTAATTCTTTGCATCCCACTGAAAACTAATGAGTCCTGGACTCTGTACTCGCATGTAGATTGATCACTGGGAGTACATCTACATTTACATCTACCTCTTACTGGCCAAGCTTAACAGGTTGATGGAATGTGCCAAGTGGCATGTCACAAGCTTATAATGAATTAACACACACACATAATACCCACAAAATTGAGTACCAGTTTGCGGCTGTGTGTTGCAGGAGGTTGGGATGGTGAGATGCGCTGTGAAGATGGCTGCGACAGACAAGGCGGCTGGGGGGCTGCGGCGGATGCGGTCGGCGTGTTATGGGGGCGAGGTGATTGCGGGGCTCCGCCGGCTACAGCAGGACGACGAACTCACTGACTTCACCGTGCTCGCAGAGGGAAAGTCCATCAAGGTACACATAGTACTCATCTTGAGTTATACAGTAAAACCTCCAATTAAGACCATCTCTCCGTTGAGACCACCTCTATAGTAAGACCACTTTTCACAGTCCCAACCCTTCATAAAGCTCCCAAATGAGCCTTCATATAAAGACCACCTCTATTGAGACCACCTAAAGTTGGTCCCAAAGGTAGTCCTAATAGAGAGGTTCTACTGTACTTGTATTTTTGAACCACTATTTTGAAGCTACCTGAAGCTTTCGGCCTTCTTCACATGGCCTTTTTCCCACAGTGCACTATTCATCACGTGATGACTAGTGCACTGTGGGAAAAAGGCCATGTGAAGAAGGCCGAAAGCTTCAGGTAGCTTCAAAATAGTGGTTCAAAAGTACAAATATAACTCAAGATCATTAACAGAACTTGATCAAATGAATATCCAACATGCATATAAGATACTAATCAAATAGAATGCAAAATACCCAAACCTTCAAGAGTCTACCATTCACCTAATTGTTTTTTAAGTATTTACCAGGTACAAGGGGTGTGGTTGCATACGGGTCTGGGGAAGTCAGGAATTAGACCAACTGTTCTTTTAAGATTGAACCAGATCACTATTAACGGGATACCATCAATGGCCTTTGCACTCTTATAGTTTTGTAAAGGGGTAATATTTGCAGATTGTCTGTCATGTTTTGTTAGAAAATATAATACCAGTGATTAATGTATATTTTAGAAATTTATTCAAGACTTTTTTCTGATGCATATTTCATATTAAGAGATGGTAACAATAGACCCGGGAGAGGCGGGATTGAACTTGCATATTAACCATGACGTTGTTGATGGTGCCGGTGTTTGGTGTTGCCATGACGACGTTGTTTGTTGTTGCAGGTGCACAAGGTGCTGCTGGTGGCGATGAGCGACTACTTCCGGGCGATGCTGCTCAGCCCCATGAAGGAGAGCAAGGAGCACGAGGTGCGTAACCGGGACAGCGGGTCATAGCATTGCAATATTCCTCTTGCATCTTTCCATTTGTCGGAGTTGTGGGGCTAACTTTAAACTGCCATAATTTCGATAATAACACACATATTTGATAATCATTTCACCGAAGTGTGAGGAAACCATTTTAATTTACCCCATTCCCAATTTTTCGAGTGTTTTTAAACCAAACACGACATTTTCAATGCTTACACGAAGCTCTCTTCAGATCGTCGGGAATAGAGTGATTTGCGAGAAACATTGGAGTACATGAACCTGGTAATTAGAAAATAATTAAAAATATTTCTAATGCAGTTTTGGCAACGATGTATATATCATTATAAAGCTAAATTTGGCATTACGAATGTGTATTTTATATTAAAATCAAACAGCTATAACCATGTCTACAAGTCTGGCAAACATTGTGCTTTTTCTTTTTGTGCGACATCGAAGTAAAATGGGGCCGTTAAGTTGCAAACTAATGCTGTCAAATGAAATTTTTTATTATTCTCAAACAATATTGATTACCAGTGAAATAAATTATAAATTGTAATATTATATATATAATATTATGATCCCATTCACTGTTTTACAGAAAGTTATCTAATTTTAATCACGATGACATGGCTTTTATACCCCAAACGAACGACTTATATGACAAAGCTTTTGACAGCCTAAAACGTGATGATCCGGCTGGTTTTGGCCGATACGAGGGCGAGGGCCCCAGGCCTGTTTAGGCCGTTTTGAGGGGTAAAGAGTTAAAAAAAAATCACTCATGCTTTCAAACAATGATAAATTTCTATTACGAGTGGATAACGTGCTTCATTCTGAACCTGCTGTTAGTCTTTAAAAAGACCGTATACAGTACAGAAGGACCCATGAATGTAACAAAATTTGAGGAATCCGCATACCGTATTCGTTCTTATAAGCACACAGTGCGCTTACAAAAACAAATTTCATCAAAAAAACAAAAATTAATGAGCGCACCCCAGCAATTATTTGCTTTTCATGCATTTTTCTCACTTTGACCCCACAAAACATGAAAATACAACGCGCCCGGATGGTTATGTGGTTATCCGAATATGTAATAATACCAGCGTGTTATAGTCTCACAATATGGCGCTGGTAGAAAAAGGAGCAAGATTTGTATATTTAGTCTGCATAAACAGGGATGTGCGTTTATTGGGGTGTGTGCGCCAGCTGGTGTGCGCTAATAAGATCGAATACGGTAATACATTGTAACCAATGGGGGCGCTGTTTGCAGGTTACGCTGCAGGGGCTCATAGAGCAGGCTAAGACACCATTTGTGCAAGCTAGTGTTATCTCCACACTAAAACACACCATTGCCTTTTTATCTCCCCAGTTTAACAGAATTATTGAACTTGATCTTGTTCATCGTTCACAAAGTAGGGAGATAACCTGATCTCCTACGGCTCTTAACCAATCAGAATCAAGAATCGAGTCTGTCTGCAGGTGGCGCTGCAGGGCCTGACCGCGGCCGCACTGCAGCAGATCGTGGACTTCCTGTACAGCGGAGAGATCGACCTCGACCTCGACAACAACCTCATAGACATCCTCTACGCAGGTAACCATGGTAACACAGCCACATCCTCTACACAGTTACCGCCAGCTTGCTCTTGTCAGTGTCCCAATTAAGCCTCAATAGTTACTCTTCAGCAGGACTAGTGACTTTAAACTGGTACTAGTCCTCTCCAAAAGTTACTTTTCCTGACAATTTGCCAAACATGGTTTGGATTAGCAGCTACTCATATGCAGGACGAGTGAATTGGGATCAGCACGAGTCCTCAATAATTTCTACTAGTCTAGACGAGCGGACTAGTGACTAAATGGGAGACTGAAATGAATCTAGAAACTATCAAAATCAAACTATGTGTGATGTGTTGCGTGTTTCAGCGAGTCACCTCATGATCCAGACGGCCTTGGATCTGTGCTCCGACTACATGATTTCTCTCATCACATTTGCTAACGCAGACTTCATTTTGGAAATCGCCAAGAAATTCTCACTTAAAAAGGTAATTTTCTTCACAGAATTGTGCTACTTTAGCTGTTTGATGTAACTTTGTATTGATAAGTCCTCCATAAAGTCATTTTGCTAGCTGTGTACATCTCTAAAATCCAATTAGATTCCAACTAAAGAAAACAAATTACAGATTTTCCTATCGCATCACTCATGAATAAGGTAACTACCTTGACGCGGACCAGGTCTGATGATGTTTTTGTCCCCCAGGTGACTGACTTCTACACCCAGAAGGTTCTGCTCAACTTTGAGGAGTTCTCGGCCACTGAGCAGTTCCTGGCTCTCAGCGCCGCAGACCTCGCCAGGTGAGGCTCTAAACTCTGACAACAAAGTCCTTATAAATTGAAGTTATATATAGAATATCTTAAGAGACTTCTAGGAACCTACAGGGTGAGGATTCGCCACTCGTCCGCTCGTATTGACTAGTAAAAATTTGTGGAGGACGAGTACAATGTTTTAGCAACTTGTCATTTTGACGAGTAGCGATTCTGGTCAATTTGGTATACAGGTTAAGAGTTTGTACAAGGAGGACGGGTACATTTTTTTGCAGGACGAGTTGATATTTGGGGACAAGTCTCCCCAACATGACAGGTCTGGTTCCTATAGGTATCTAAAATATTCTATATATTATCATGAACAAAGGAACCCAGTATACTTTAAGTTTACTTTCTTTGAACAAAGTTCTTATAATTATGATATCCAAACGTTAAGTATTAGTCATTTCGATTGTTTGTCTGAAGTGACAAGTTTGGAGAAGGGTCATATTGCATTTCAGCTATTGCTGACTTGAATACATTTACATTTGTGCTATATTCTACTTTCTCTCTCCCCTTTATCAAGCATGTTCCCACCACCATATCAAAGGAATGTGCGGGGTAAAGAGAACACAGAGAGAGGAGGGAAAAATGGAATTGAACACACAAGCACGCTTCGGAAAATTGATTAGTGTCCTTCATGTAAGGCATAGGCGTGATTTATTTCAACTATCGGACAGCCATATAAAAGGGAATGTATAAACATTATTTACGATAAGGTTAAAAAAGGCTCCCCTCAGTTCTGTGGCAATTGTATGTACAAATGTTAAAGAACCAAGTGATGTACACCTGGTTTTACTGGGTGAAAAGGCTATGAAATTGACATAAGGATATCAGTTAGATGGGTGGGGGTAGCCCATATGCAGTCTTGCAGTATACTTTGTTTATCTATTTAAAATCCAGTAGACTTGGTTCACAGCATTTGGTCTCATGATAGTTGTGTTTTATGTTCTTTTTGGCTGTGCAATAATAAAGAAAGAGAATTTTTAGGATTAATATTATTTAAACGTTTTCAAGCTCTACAAGGCTCCTTATCGTTTTTCACAACATGGCAATTGCTGGTGATTTTCCTGCGTCAACAGTGACGACCTATGACGTCATCACTTGTGAACAAGTCGAGCATTTGCTGAAAGCTCAAAATGTGAACTTTTATTGTCCTGTTTAAAGATGTAAATAAATATTTGACTATCAGATCCAGGATAAATGAATTTCTATCATACAAACCTATCCCTTGTTCCTGTAGGTACTTAGCGTCTGGTTCTCTGCGTGTTCGGTCGGAGGCGGCGCTGTTTGATGCCGTGGCGCGGTGGTACGCTCACGACCAGCCGCAGAGAGCGCCAGCTGTGTCACAGGTACGTGCACACACACGCACGTGCACACACATGCACACACACACGCACACACGCGTGCACACATGCACACACCACCAGCCGACCCGCCGTACACCAGGTACGCAGACACGAGGCACGCGTGGAAATGTCGGAACTAACATGTGTTATAGCGACCACTATATATTTGTGTCTTTTTGTGATGTGAAAGGGCTTGCCTTTTGTTTCATTACAAAATGGTGAAGAATTATGTTTTTTTTTAAAGTACAGCACTTCAAATATGGAATTTTTGAGATTTTTTGGCTACCACTAAACATAATAACTTAATAAATGGAACATAAGGGATTGCATGATTCATATCGGATTAAGTAAGAAATGTATTATCGATTACTATTTTGATTTTGGTGATTGTTTTTCAGTTATTACCGCACATCCGGTTTGGTTTGGTATCGGTGCACCAATTGGAACAATTACGACAACACTGGCTGACTAGACAGGTAGGCAGGGTGTCTGGATACTTAAAAAATATTAGTTTGTGTTTAGGGAAAATGATATCTATCAAAAGTCTTATTTTGCTTGAAGTACAATTTAGTCTTTAAAAAGGCTTAATTTATGTTTTTCATTGATAGTTATTTTAATTATTTCTAATTTTTATGCATGTTGCATGTTGCCTTTGATAAAAACGCCTATGAAGCATCAAACATGCACTTGGAGTTGTATGGTTTAGTTTTAGTAAATGGTCTTATTTTGCTTTCGGGGAGATTTGGAATGGCACTAACCATTAGTGATTGGGTTGGGGGGTCATCTGGATGTTTTGGGGGGCACTCAA
Organism: Streblospio benedicti; assembly: GCA_019095985.1. Lineage (NCBI taxonomy): Eukaryota > Metazoa > Annelida > Polychaeta > Spionida > Spionidae > Streblospio > Streblospio benedicti. Next base: position 59,079,532 of record CM032667.1, read on the forward strand.
GTTGAAGTTGATGAGAGTGAAGATGTTCAATTGTCACTTTTGTTGGGACTAGACTTTTTATAAACTACTAATTGATTGCGCCCAATTTCATGCTGAACCTAAACTAATGACTTGTACCCTATACAGTTAATGACAACTAGTTCATAATGTGATTAAAAATTGTGCATTGTTCTTCAAATTGATTTTAATTTTTAAAAAGAAGTTACGTTAGCGTCATTGGTTTAACGAAATGTCTTGCATCCGTGGGTTAACTTTCAACTGGAATGACTTAGCTGAATTCAAAGACCACTGAAGGTTATAGCTTGAGGATGATAAAATATCCTAGCTTTCAAAATCATGGCTTTTAGTCTGTGTTCATACCTGATCAAACGGGACTGTTTAGTCACTTAAATTACGAGTATAATCAATAGAAAGCCTGACAGATCATGGCTAGCTACCTATGTCGTTATGAAATATGGTGCGCCAACAAGCAAGTTGAACATAATAAAAGCATGAGATAGCGAGGTCTCGATAATCCAGATTTTCAGATAATCGAAAGCCGGATAATCAGACTTGTACTCTATTTCAAATTTTCCATTCCGTCCAACAGACCAGGGTGAAAATCTGTTAGGATTGAACAAGTTTTTATGACAAAAGGCGAGTACATGTAATTGATAATGGTAGTGAGTACGTTTGCGTAACTTGTGGACTGTGTTGTGATCACTGCCCATGTTGCAGCTGGCCACGGCCGCGGTGCCTCACATCGCACGTGGTGTTGAGTACCACCGCGCGGCGCCGCACGGTTACCCCCTCACGCCCTTCACGGCGGTGACGCCGGGCTCCGCCGGGGACGCCGCGGAGAGCAGCAGCCAGCAGGCCGACGTCAGAGCCACAGCACCCTCGCTAGTACTCGTACATAAAGGTAAATGTAAATAAAATGTAATTGTGGTGGTTTATACACCTGATCCCAGTCTGGCTCTCATGACTTTACAATTTACACCAGGTCATTGGCACATGTATTGATCATCATTTGATCAGTTCTCGCATACTTGCATCGGCAGCACATTCAGCGCACAATGCTAATCACTCACATACTCACTCACACACTCTTCCAACCCAATGACCTGTACCTATTTAACGTGTAGGTACCACGGAGCAGTGTGCAACCTGTTAGGGGTAAGTTTGCTCAACACCCACCATCAGACCCGACCAGGAATCGAACCCACGACCTTCTGGTCACAAATCCAACTCCCTAACCATTCGGCCATAGAAGCACACTTTAAAGGTTGGTCAGTGGGCAGCCCAGGCCGACTGAGGACTTGTTGCTTTATTGGCCCAAAGTGGCCTTGGTGTGAAATCTCCTGTCTGCTTTAATGTGCAAGTAGGTCTTTCCTTCAAAATGGTATACGATATGTGGGGTCAATTTTCATAGAAATTTGAGTATTTGGCGATGTAAATTAGTCACATAAAATGGTTTGCCGATGTGCAAAAAATTGTTCTTCTAAATGGTAGTAAAATTATATCAATACCCTGCTCATTTGCCATACAATTTACATCGGTATGTTAAGTTTATTCACTTTAGTTTGACATACTAGAATAGCACGTGAGTATGGGCAGTTGTTCTGTATGTAAAGTTGGTTGATAGAGAGGGCGATTTTCCCGTGAAAAAGTCGGAGTTGGCTCCGATCTGGTAGAATAAGACTTAATGTACAGCCCTAACTGCATATCAGACCCTGAGTCATCACCTGCGTCACAGCCACGTATAGCAGAAAATAATCTGCCCAGCGGGAAGGGTATCCTATACTCATATATACTCATCCTATATACTGTGTATATGGCCGTGAGATTTGATGATGTGGTTTTCAAACAGTATACTTCAAAACTGTTAGTTGGGGTTCAACTGCATAAAACACGTTAATGGAAATGTGGGCGGGAATAAAACATTTGTGGCTAAATGTTGAGGGTGGGAGACGACTATCTACTTAGTTTTACTTGTGCCATTTATCAAACACAGAATCAAATTATGTCAATAGGACTGAGAATGCTCCTGTTTTCAGGGTCAGGATTAGGTGGAAAAGTGCTGCTCGTCAGCAGGACGTGTAACCTTCAAATATCTACTGGTTCTGCAAAAAATGTACTCGTCCTCCTTGCACAAACTCTATATCTGTATGAAAAAATATTCAGAATTGCTCCTCGTCAAAAGGACGAGTTGCTAAAAATTAGCACTCGTCCTCCACTAGTTTTTTCTTATCAATACGATCAGACAAGTGGCTAATCTTCCTTCCTGACCCTGGTTTTTACTCTCTGTCGCCCGGTTTTCAGGCAACATGGTGCAGAACCGTCCGTTCGAGGTTGCTGCGTACAACGAGGCGGAGGGCCGGTTCTACCACCTCGCCGCCGACATCTCGGGATCCCGCGACTTCCGGGTCGTCTCTCTCGACAACTTCCTGTACATCTGCCGCGTGGTGGACTGCGGAGGCGGCACGCTCATGAACTCACTGCTCAGGTGAGGACGCCGCTCGAAACAGTTAGATATCGTAGTACAGGGAATATCTCTCACACTCGCCACTAGCCAAAACCTTGTACTTAATCGATTTGGCGAGTGGGCTTCAATTTGCACCTGCCACTTTCATGATTGGCTTTTCTATCAATTTTTTTTTTTTATGAAGACTTTTTAGTAGTAGGAATATCCATTTGGTTGAGATTTGATGACACTACCACTTACATTTTTACAAGGACTTAACGTGACTGCAACGTTAAAAGTCCTTGTAAAAATGTAAGTGGTAGTGTCATCAAATCTCAACCAAAAGTTTTTTTTTATCGAATACATGTATGTGTTAAAGTTAACCGTAATAACGTGTAGAATCATTGAAAAACAAAACATGATATAAATACCTCTATTTCATCAAAATAAAAAAAAAAACTTTCTCAGAAAAGGAATGCACCAGAGAGCTTCTAGAGACATCCATTTCAAAACTTTGTGGGGGAACATGCCCCCAGACCCCCTAGCTATACTTTGCGCCTATAGCGCTTGTAACCGTGCCATCGGCGCCCAACTTTTCAGTAACTTCGGATTTTGACCAGTGCCCTTTCAATATCACCTGCCAAATTTTGGCAGGTGCCAATAATATTTGGCTAGTGCTCCTGTTAGAGCACTGGCCACATTGGCTAGAGGTGGTTGAAATGAGAAATATTCCCTGAGTAGTTCTATGTAAGATAGGATAAGACAGTGTTTGAAACTTGTAGGAAAAAGTTTGGGTCCAGCAGGGCCCTGAACTTTAAATAGTTGGGGGCCCTGATCATAAGTTGAGCTCCTGCTGTGATATGTGTTTGAAATGTTAGCAAAAGAAAGTAGTTGCTTTTATGGACACGTATTTGAACATGATAAAGTAAGCTCAGGCAATATTCACCACATTCGGGCATGCATTCATACATGGTGACCTCCAAACCATGACATATTTCTTCAGAGTCTCTATGGAGAAATATGTGACTGGCTGATTTGGTTCTAAGCCAATCAAAATGCAGGATTTAGGGGCGTGTTATGTTCCAGGTTTGACCCGCGGCACATGTCTGTGTTTTAGGTTTGACCCGCGGCACATGTCTGTCTGCGAGCTGACGCCGTGTCCGGCGGCTGCGCCTCGACCCGGCGCTGGTGGCGCGGGGCCAGTGGCTGTACGTGTTCGGGGGCGGGGACGGGCGCGCCGCGGCCACCGACGCCGTCGAGTGCTACGACTCCCACTCCAACACCTGGATCGACGTGCTGCCGATGCCGAGCCCCACCCACCAGCACGCCGCCGCCATCGGGGAACAGGTACACGCACACACACACATGAGCACGCACACACATGCACGCGCAATGGACGCAAGCACACGTGCACGCACACACACACTCACGCGCGCACATGCACACACGCGCACACACACGCACCAGAGTTCTTGTTTGGGCTGCGCCATAGACGCATTAAAATCTCAAATGGCGCACTGTCTTACCATCTTGAGCGGTCACTTGACGCAATGTTTACATTAGAATCATACTGGCCCGTGTAACAATATTGCTCCAGTGCAGCTGCCGTTTGCTGCTGATAGACTAGCAGCTAGCTTTAGAGGCAGCAGATGGCACTTGCTGCGGGAGCAATATAAAGTTAGCAACAAAATTAATGTTCTAACAGTTAACAAAAAATCGTTTTACACACTGTGCAATGTGCATTTTTCAATTTTGACCAACAAGAACTCTGACACACACGCACGCACACACACACACACACACACACACACACACACACACACACACACACACACACACACACACACACACACAGACACACACACACACACACACACACACACACACACACACACACACACACACACACACACACACACACACACACACACACACACACACACACACACACACACACACACACACACACACACACACACACACACACACACACACACACACACACACACACACACACACACACACACACACACACACACACACACACACACACACACACACACACACACACACACACACACACACACAGGCACACAGGCACACATGCACAGCAGCCCCGTTGTAGGTGTCTGTCGCTTGTTCAGGGCTGGACATTAAGATTTGCCACCTGCACTGTGCGAAAGTGACTACGTAACGACTACCGTAACTCTGCCAAAATGGCATCGTCAACAGTGCACGAATCAGATTAGAAACACGACTATTCTGCTTATTTTACGTTCGCCCTCATGATATTAGATGACACATGTGTAGATCTACTCCAGAGAGCATGTAGTTGAAGTATGTAACAACATTAAGATGGTTTATTTTGCTCAAAAACAGTCACGTAAGTGACTACCGTAACTCAGTTTCTGTGACTACCGTAACTCTAACAAACCAGGCCCGACAGTTACGTTAGTCACAAATTAAATTTAAGATCCATTTTATGCAACCATGAAAGGAACCTTCAATGAATTTATTCAACACGCAGATGACACATGCATCGTACTGTCTTCCTGCAAAAAATATAAAGCCATCTAATAACCGTACCTTATGTAAAAGTGCAAATGGATCTCTACATACATTATTATAAGTGACTACCGTAACTCAGACGGGAACTCAGAGTTATGGTGGTCGCTTTCACACTGTGACCTGGTGGCGATTAGAATATCTAGTGGCCCGAAATCAAGATGTGTTGGCCCAAATTCAAAACGTGTGTTTTTTAATATTTACAATAAAAAGTGTATTGTTGTTATTTTAAGTAATATTATGGTACTAACTTGGTACATACATAAATATTTAGAATTTGAACAAATATCTAATCTGTAGGCCAGTGCTCATTAACCATGACCCATCCTAGACTCAAATAAATCAATAATGAGTGTGCTTCTGTGGCCGAGTGGTTTGGGAGTTGGACTCGTGACCAGAAGGTCGTGGGTTTGATTCCCAGTCGGTTCTGGTGGTGGGTGTTGAGCAAAACTCATCCCTAAACAGTTGCACACTGCTCCATGGCACCTACATGTTAATTAGGTACAAATCATTGGGTTGAAAGAGTGAGTGAGTGATTGTATGAGTGATTAGCAATGTGCGCTGAATGTGCTGCCGATGCAATCATACAAGAAATGATCAATTGAACATCAATAAGTGGGCCAATGACCTGGTGTAAATTGTTAAGTCATGAGATCAAAACTTGGATCAAGACTATAAACCAGACATTTACATTTACATTATAATGCCAGCAGTCTAGGATAAGGTGTTCCTGTCGGGCCACTGGCCTTTGGATTCCAGTGGCCCGAAGTGGCGTTGATTTCAAATCTTGATCACTATGGTTAATGACTGGCTTAAGGCCACTGATGTGAGTAAAGATAAATCGTTTGTACACATTGCCCTGCTTGACTATGGATTCCAGTGGCTCAAAGTGGCCTTGATTTCCAATTTCCTGGTCCAGATCCTGACCGTGTGTTGTTGTAGGTGTACCTGTCTGGTGGCGTTGCCGGGGCGGAGCGGGGCGCGGCCTCCAGCACGCTGTACCGCTACACCACGCCCACCCAGAGCTGGGCCACGCTCGCCCCCATGCACTGCCCACGCCGCCTACACGAGATGGTCGCCATCGGGGGAGCCGGGGACAGCGACGGTGACACAGGTGAGTACAGAGCTCGCCACAGGGTTTGAAATATCCTTGAACGAGTTGATCGTGTTGGAATACATATATATACATTATTTAGCTGCGAGTTTCGAACACTGCTAGCGATCAGTCACCTAGTCTCAAGAAAACCCTCACTTCCGTTTCCTGTCTATGCGGGTCTTTTTTGACAGCAAACGCGCATGTGCCATATGGAAAATAAAGAAGAAAACACACGTCTGTCCTATTTACGTAAACAAGATAATGTCTCGTGACAGTGTTTGAAATAGTATGGGGCCAGAGGGCCCTGAGCCCCCAACTTTTGACCAGAGCCCTTAACTTTTGGGCCCCTGCTGAACTATTTTTTGTGAATATTTTCAGAGGAATTCCATACCCACTTTTTTAAGCTAACATTTTACAAACACTGCTCAGGGCCCCCGATCAGTCACCTATTCTCAAGAAAACCCTCACTTCCGTTTCCTGTCTGTGCGGGTCCTTTTTTGACAACAAACGCACGTGTGCCATAATGGAAATAAACAAAACACACGTGTGTCCTATTTACGTAAACAAGATAACGTCTGGAACGTGTAGCGTATTTTTTAACAAAGGAAAAGCAGCGTTTGGCATACAGGGTTTCACGTGATTGTTTGGCAAGGTACGGCATTTGCTGTATTAACGTCGGCTATTTTAAAGCCCCAGGAAACTTTCATTAGCAGCCTCTGCTCTAAAACCTGTCCAGTGTGTTATACAATGATACATATACAATGTATTTTAATTCACAACTAACAAAATCTAGCAACTCAAAATCACGTCAAAAACGGCCACTTTCCCGTGCATTTATATGGTCACGTGTCTTTCTATCACCTCACGGGGGTGAAATCAAGTGACATATGATGCTGGGGTTTCCTTGAAAATAAGGATAATCTCGCCATTTCTGCTTATGGATGTGATAAAACAACAGGCAAAAATTATCTTACTTCTTGTGACAATATTGGGAACAATTATTGTGTTCATTTTCAAGAAAACCCTCGCGTCTTTTTCCTGTTCTCTCTGTGAAAATAAATAGATGTGCACCATTTTGACGGATACAAATACCATGCAGCGCTAATCAACACCTACATCAAAGTCCGCGCTTTTGTTGAGGTGGCGATTTCTTTTTGTTTTATATGATTAAAGCCGCAATAAACATTCAATGTCTCACCGGGTCAAGTGCATTCTACAATCATGAGCATTGAATGGGTTAATTCATAACTAGTAAATACACCAGCTTCAAGGATAGAAATATGTCAAATGTGTCAATGTTTTCACCCCACTGGTGTCTTGTCAACTCGGGGGGTTCCTTAAATACTCGGAAAAGTAGAATATCAACATTATTTAACAGAAAGAAGAATGTTAAGAGGGTTGTGAGAAATAATATCAAAGTAAAGTTAGCATGTCGCATGCATGTATTCAGCTAAATCTTGGAACAAAATTTAAATCTATTGCGATTATTGTAACAAAACTAGTTCTGATAGGGCATCCAGTGCGCGGCCACATTAGGTGGCTGCTCAGTATAAAGTAGGTAACTAAAGTAGCACTGGACTAAAGTAAGCTCCTATGTTACACACACCTTGTAAGGTTGTTGTTCGTTCACTATGGCCACTTGTAGGATTAATACCAGTACACTACCAAACAGTACTGAGGAAGCCATTAGGGCTTTAGCTTCTGACTCAGCAGGTACGGACTGCACTAGGTAGGGGCCCCATTCACACATTACTGTCACTCCCAGTCTATTCCCGTGGACTGAAGGACCAGCCGGGGGGTGTACAATCAGGCTGGTCATTCACACATTACTGAGGGGGTCCAGCCGGTGGCTCTCCGGTCACTCCCGGACGTCTCACTCACCGGTTTGCGTGGACTGAAGGACCCGCCATAACCCGTCTTTCGTGTACAGTAGGAGCTGTTTGTTCACATTATAACATAAATAATGATTCTCCTCCCAGGGAAGGTTTTTTGTGATTCTGGATATCTGCACACCACCTTAACAAACATGTCAAGTATGAATTTCTATTTAGGGAGTACTATATTATAGGAAAATTAAGACAGAGCTCGGGTGATAAGGATTTAGCATACAATATTTATCTAGTCAACGAGGACATACCGGTTTGGGCCAGACCATTAGTCAGCAAAGACTATTGTTTACATGATATGTATCTCTCGTGGAGGGTGCCATAACGTCTACTTGTCGTAATGTGAACCCGTTAAATAATATGAGGATTTTAGTATAGAGATGATATAAAATAGGATTGTCATTGCTGTTTGAATTTGGTTTTATAAGGTTGAGAAGGGCACTGAAGATGCCGAAACATGTACAAATAAAATTTAGAATAGGACTTTATTATTTTTCGGATATAAGGCAGCAGAAAAAGAAAAAACAACAACAAGAACTGTAAAAAATGCGACCACATGCTGCATACCATATTTCACAAATCTTATATTTAGTGTTACTGTTTTTATTATTAAAGGGCAATTTTCTAGTGTGGTAAGGATGGTTTGCTTCCACCGGGCTTTGGCCTACGTATAGTAGACTAATAAATCAATCAATTATCATGCTTTGTTTTATTTTTTATTGATCCAGTTTTTATATAATTAGATTAATTAGTAAGCCGTTTAGATATGCAAATAGACACCATGACGTCACATTTGAACTCATGACCTATTGCTCATTAAAAATGCACAATTAACAAGCGCGCATGTGCATGGCTGCTACCGGCAAAAACACTTTGAAGATGATCAGTTTTTTGTTAAATAACACGACTAATTCTGAAGCTAGAAACAGATGGTATACACCAATGGAATCCTTGTTGAAATCTTCCGATACGTATATTGGATGCGGCAGTTCGACCGAACAATAGCATTTATTTTATCATCTCTCCACATGACTTTTGTTTGTCCATTTTTCTGTCACTCCGGCATGCACGCAACACCGGCCATGTTGTTTTGACAAAAATCGAGGGTCATTTTAAAAATCATTCGTATCACAACTTCTAACCCTTTTCACAACTTATTCAAGAGAGACATATAGTAGACCATACATCATCCATATTTTGTGCTAAAGATTGCATACACACAGTATTATTTTTTCATGTTTTTAGCTATTCCCAAGCGAACAAACAACTCGTCCACCTTTCTGTCTATCTTTAGGTGTCTTTACAAACTGTCTCGCATGTGGTCACTTTGGCTCGTAGTAACAAGATTTATCAGTCTTTTGCATGTATTTTCAGTCGATATCGACCTCAAGAACTGCCTTGTAAAAATATGTTGTACTAGCCATCCCGGCTACGCTTCGCAGTCGCATGTTACAATGTTACATGACGCACATCAGTATGCCGTTGGCATGGTAATATGCGTCATGTATTTTTAATCCGACGTCATGAAGTCAGGGCTTAACGTTAGTGGGTGCCCGCATGCCCGGGGCATGCAGGAGGCTCAGCCGGGCATGTAGTCAGCCATGGTCACATGCCGGATTGGGCACCCAGAAATTGCTGGCAATATTTCATTATTCATATGATACATGTAGGTCGATGACTTGTTTTAAATTTAAGTCCAAAATTTAGATAAAAATAATATTTACATCCTACTATTTGCAATCCCTAATTAAAGAAATTATTACACAAAGGATAACTTTATAATAGTGGAAATCCTATGAAACAAGAGCACACTATGATTCTATTATTTTCTAAATGGTTTGTTGAATACTTCCTTTTAAGAATGATGGGCGCTGCAAAATTATCATGAAGCCTTCATGGTTGAGACAGTGAGAATGAAAAAAAGTAGCTTGTAAAATTGTGCTTGTCAATGAGAGTTTAAATTTGAATCGTCACTCTCAAGTCGTGACTAATTTGGTTTTTGTTTTGAAATTTATCATGAGTAGTATTTCATGAGGAACTTTGTTGCATAATCATGTCTAAACAGAAGTCTTTTCTATTTTGCCTCCGAACAAGCAAAGCCATCAAATGCTTTTGTTTGTAAAGACAATTTGCCCTATTATTTGTCTCTCTTATACAAGTTTTTATTCAAATCAGATTTTTCACCTGCAGATAACATTAAAACTAAAAACTGAAAACATTTTTTATCAGATTTTGAAAAACAAAAGCATTTGATATCCAACAGTTACATAGTTATTATAAGTAGTGTATGATTATAGCAAGGCGCCTAATAGCTAACATATAAAACTTATTTCTAATCTAACACATGTTTTTCATTCGGGCACCTAGATATTTCATTCGGGCACCCAGTGGCAGCCACCCACATGCCCGAATGGGCACCCACTTTTGAAAGTTAACGTTAAGCCCTGTGAAGTACAGAAATCTAAGGCAAAAAAGGAAAAGATAAAACGTAATCATCATCTGGCATTTGATGCACCACGCAGTAACCCGGGGTCCGTATGATGCCCCGGGGTGCCGTGAAATGGAAACCCCGGCATGTCGTAATGCCCCGTTTCTCCCGTGATATTTCCGTACATCGGTCGTTGCTAAAAGGCAGACCACCAAAAGAATTCTTAATTTCATCAGGGCGCGAGGGAAAAGATATAATAAGGCATTTTCTTCCAAAATGCTGTCATGCGACCATTTTTAAAGTTTAGTAAACTTTCGAACACATGTTCGAAACCAAACTCGGCGTGCGCATGCGCAAACACTTTTTCTGTCGTCCTACTTCAGCTCTTCTGGAGGTATGTGAATAAAATGCAAACTATAGAGGGGTGGAGCACCCGATGCACATTTAAAGTAGCCTAAAACCGTGCCTGAAATACACACAACGATTTGCCCAAGTTTCACGGTGATTGGCTGTGCGGTTTAGGAGTCTATAGCGACAATATCCACAAAATTTTGCATTTTATATATATAGAAGACAAGGACTGTCTATACTGCTACGGATTCCGTATATGGATTAGTTTTGACCCACTTCAAATATGTTCATGAATATAGCACACCTGCTACTTCTAGGAAAAAGCTATTGATTTTATTAAACTACCAAGAAAAGCTCCAAAATCAATGAACATCAAAGAGATCGCACAGAACAGGGTTGCTTATCAGTCATATGGCCGACGTAACTGTAGTGCAGAAGTCCGACCATAGGCACCGCGCAGACATGTCAACAAAGGGGCAGAGCTTGTGACGTCATGGTGTATTTGCATACTTAACCCATTCATATCGGCATACGCAAAACGTCAACACGTAATATAAACATTAGCGAATAGTGCCATTTGACAGCTTTACGTCCAAGACAATAACTTATCTGGGGCCTCCATATATGCTTATTTTTTTTACATAAATTGTACACGTGTATTCTGAATCGCATAGAGTTTCTTATTTTTACGACCCAGTAATAGGAATATGGATATATTTGTCTAGAATATCTTCCAAACATGTGTCTGTTGCCGGCCTCGATTAAAAATGACAGGTTCGAGATACACTTTAGAAAGACGAATTATAAAACAATGCATGGTATTTGAGAAATATCCTTTCGTCCATGACTTCATAATCAGTTTATAATTGATCCGACACGTGAATTTGTGATGGGTATGTTACTGCGACGATGATAATCCATTCGTTTCAAAAAATATCTTACCTTCAACCAACTTAACCATGGCGCCTTTTTCAATAGAAACATTAGCCTTTATCACACGCCGTCATATCTCTACACCGATCACAGCACGATGCGATCAAGAGTAGCGGCTTCATTAGCCGGTATCAATGCAGAGAAAATGCGGGTTTATGGTGACAACGCACGGTGTGCTCGAGGCTGAGTATTAATACCCTTATTTGGAGTAATGAATATTAAGTGGCTTTTTCCTAATGACGTCATAGAAAAATATATCAGCCTCATTTTCAATGAAAAGAAAAGAAATTCCCCTTCAAGATGGTATAGAACTTGTTGGGGTAATTTTTGTCGAAATTAGAGTATTTTGAGCTTGAATTTCGCAGTGTAAATCACGTGTTTCTTGTGCAAATATATATTCTTACAATACGTTAATATTATGAAAACCGCGCTTCACTTCCACGAAATTTACATCGAAATGTAAAGGTAAGCCGTTTATGTTGTCACTAGTCTAAATCCCGGCATCATGACCCCTCTGTTTATATTTGAAAAACGGCGATAATCCGGGGGACTTTGCAGTGCAAAATCGTGCGTAAAAATGTCCCTCAAGGGACATCCCGATACGAATGGGTTAATTAAGATGTTAATTATAAAAGATCCAGTGATTATTAAATTACTAGATTTAAGGATGCCAGAGCATTGTATATGTGGAGTAATTTTACAAAATTTCAAGACATTTGGTCGAGCCGTTTGAAAGTTATAGGGATACATGTCCCAGTTAAACATAAGACAATTTGGCTGGCCGTTCACGCCTGAGCGTCATACATACGCATCCGGTCAAAAAGTCAAAGATGGCGGTAATTGTAGTCATTTTTTCCAGATAAATGGTCTGTATATTTTAACATATCATGTGTAGGTCGTGTTTTGATAATGATAAAGAATGAGAAATACCTTCCCAACAATACTCAATTTATTTGGATATGCAGTTCACTGACACAAATTAGTTACGAGCCGGGATTCCATTCTGGTACCCGATTTGACTAGCTAATGGCCCTTTAAGTATGGAATTCTATGGAGTGCACAAGTCTCTCTGAGTATCAGATGTCAAGCATATTGACCTCTGAAATGTTTCGTCTGAGAGTGGATTAACATAATTTATGTGACCTGTTTAAATACTGCAACCTGATTGGTTGAACCCGCCACATCCATCTGATACACCGCTGGGATTGGTCACTTCACCTCATTTATATTCATCACTGGCCAGTGATGATTATAGATTAACATGATGTGATTGGTCAGAATTTTTAATGAGAATAGCTGTGTGTCCGAGGTCTCTCCAGGACGTACTCAGAGTGGGCCACTGTTGTCTGAGGGGGTCATATAGCAAAAATGTGATTGGTGATTTGCCTAAAATCTTTAGCGTGAATTGTGAATTTCCTGTATTTACGTGCGTGAAATGTGATGGAACCTATTATTGGTTACTGGTGATCTGCTCATCACAAAGGCTGTGATTGGTGATTTGCCTAAAATCTTGAGCGTGAATTGTGAATTGCCTGTATTTAAGTGTGTGAAATGTGATGAAACCTATTCAATTACAATTTCTTGTGATTGGTGAAAGACAATGAAATGTATTGGTGACCGGCGATTTAGGAAAAAAATGTTTATGAATTAATTTTCATTGTGTGTTGTAGGGCGTCTGCTGGTGCTGGGTGGTATCGGAGCGGGGGGCGGGGGCGGCCAGCAGTCCCAGATCCCCATCGAGTGCTACTCCCCGCCGGCCGACCAGTGGACGCTCCTCACCCCCACGTTCGCCGGCTGCTCCGTCGGACACTTCCTGGTGCATCGAGACGCCGTGCTGTCCATCGGTGAGCGCTTTTATCTATATGAGGGAAAATGTTAATGCACAGCAATTCCTTCAGTTGCTAGTATTTTCCGTTGTAAATGAAATTGATCGACAGTTGATATATGTTAGTTCATCTTTCTTTGCTCACAACACTAGATTTTTTAAATACATTTACAGTTTCGCCAAACAACTGTTGGCATCCTCAGAATGTTCTTCCCGCGCAATGTCAGTTGATATATGGTTTTAGACAACTTATCGAAAAGAGTAATAATATTTTAATTAGAACCATTGATAACTCTGTATTTTATATTGATTGTAGTCAATCAAACAGGTGGAACAGAACACTGTATAATTTTAATGCCTAGAAATTATTTAACTGTAATATGTGTATTTTTAGACTTTTGAATACTGTTAGGTATTATGTATATACTGTATATATAATTTTATTTATATGGATTGTAACATTTACATATCTGAAATAAATGTATCGTTTACGTTATTGTTTATACAAGTTCAACAATAGTTTCTAAACACGGATAATAATCAGTTCATACACTAAGCTTTCAATAGCATCCGCCATCTTGTTCACAGTGGTTGATGTCATTCGTCATTGTATTGTCCTATGTGTACCAGATTTTTAAACTCGTTTTTTAGGAATTTAAGATGTGCTAAGTGATTGTACTGTTAACTAGTTTTGTGAAGCGCTTTGAGCTATAAAGCATATATTTATGTAAGTTAACTGCGCTATATAAATAAAGTTTATTATTATTATTATTATTATTATTATTATTGGTCGTCACTGGTACCTCGGGTGATTCCGGGTTGCGCCGCCCCCCTCCCCGTCTCGGGTGAGGACATTCTTCCAGATGGAAGGAAGCTGGTACGAATGACGTCAACCACTGCGAACAAGATGGTGGATGCTATTGAAAGCTTAGTGTATGAACTGAGTATTATCCTTGTCTAAAAACTATTGTTAAACTTATATATGTGATTGTTATCGTTATCGTTAAAGCCCATGCTTTGTTCTGCTTCAGGCCGTGAGCACCACGACGCCACGGAGGACGAGATCTGGGAGTACGAGGTGGCGGCCGACACGTGGCGGCCGTACACCAAGATGCCCAAACGCACCGGCCTCAACACCGCCTCCGCCGCCCTGCTGCATGTCAACTTCCACGACGAGAAGGTCTACCGCCAGGCCATCGCAGACAAACGCTAGCCGACCGCCGGGAAATAGTCGACAAATGCTAGGTCCCCACCAGGAAATAGTCGATGAACGCTAGGTCCCCGCCAGGAAATAGTCGATGAACGCTAGGTCCCCGCCAGGAAATAGTCGATGAACGCTGACGCAAGACGCACGTGTGCATTGTGATTATCAGTGGTGGTGTTGGCTGTGCGAGGGACATGGACAAGTCGCGGGGAGAGCGGGAAGTGTGCTGTAGATTCAAAATAGTTGACAGACAGATAAATCACTGCTATATTAGATGGTTGATTAATGCGAGTCTAAAAGTAGATCGTTAGTGAGAAAACACGAGTGGAGGGACAGCTGGTGGGCACTGAGACCCGTGTAATGGATGCGTTCACAAGTTCTCTACACAGCGGATGTGGATAGTAGATGACAGACAGTTATGTAAAGTAGTATAGACGGGACGTTGTGAAGCACGCTAATGAAACGGGCTGTAGATGGCTGATTGTTAATTTACAGCTGACCTGTAAATGCAGAATTTTAGAGAGCAGATTGTGAACAAACTGAGACGCACGTTGACGCTGTCAGGGATGAAACAAGCGGCATACGACTTGTTCATAACACGCTGTGATGAAATGGTCGATAGATGGAAAGTTATGTGCGACCGTGACCCAATTTGTATACATGAAAGTTGCCTTTCATATGTAGGTTTGGGTAATTAGTGGCAGTGGTTCAAATTAAGGAAAGCATGCAGACTCGAGCAGACCAAGGTAAAGCCATGGTCCTAAAGTTTCTGGAGTTACCCGGACAAAAACATTGTCTGTCAATTCCAATGTTTTCATGGTTAAATAAGTATGTATCAATAGTAGGTGTGTAGTACATAAATACTGACCACTGTCAATGTTCACAAATCAGGTGTAAAAATTCCCATCATGTAGCTCATAACGCCGACTTCGTTGGAGTAAATCCAAACGGTGTAAAGTCGGGAGTTACGGCCTACACCATCGGAAATTGTAAACATGTACACAACGGTCGTTTATTTGGCATTTAATGATTACCATAGTTGACACGTACCTATTAAACCGTTAATTTCATTACCAAAAATTTAAATCATCAACAGCAAAACATTTGACTTGTCAGAACGAGCCTCCATCTTTGTTAAGTCCTGAGTCACGGCCTTTCCTTGTCAAGTAGCGGTCTCGTGGATACCAAATTTTGGATCCGGATACACGACTCATGCAAAACACCATTCAAAACCTGTTTACCTGAAGTCAATACACTCTTTTCTTCTATCCTTTTAAGTGTGTCAGATTGTCCAAATTGTTTTTATGCATGTCAAAATGCAAATTTTTATTGTCAGATGTTTTAAAGCTCTGTGAAACCAACATAACATTGAGAGGTAACAAAGACTTTATGCTGCTCCATAGTGGTGTACCTAGAATCAACCATAATGAAGTATCAAATGGACGGCAAGTGTCAAGAATCCGATCAAGTGCATTTTTTAATGAGGATATACAAGGTGTTTGATGTCTGCAGTAATTGTTCATCGTTTTGTTTTTTCTATAAGATTTATTCAATTTAAGGTGTTCTGTATCAAAAACCAAGTTCATATGTGTATGAAATTGTTGAGGTGATTGGTACAGAAACTTTGTTCTAAAGATTGACTAAAAGGAGTCGCAGATTCACATAGAAATCACTTACTGGAAGTAATTATAATTAATTTATGAGAACAAGGTTCGGCTCAATGTAATTATCATCCATAAATTATTTACGTAGATTTATTTTGCATGTAGATGCACGTCGTCTGTCAACCTGACTCGTTTTTGTGGGGTTTGAAAATGGCCATCAGAATGACGGGGCTAGCATCTACCAAACTACTGAGAGTAAATATAAATTCAAATGCTGCACAATCCTATATGAACAAATGGTATCCGTTTCTATTATACAATTGATATTTTCTCATTAGTTGTCCATATTGATAGACATTGTCTGTAAGAATATAGGTAACAAAATAGTGAGCATATTGGCTGGTTTTCAGTTTTGTAAGGCGTTACACTTTTGCTAATGCTATTACAGTTGTGTTGTAGTAACCTACATGTATTGAATGTTATATTGATGCTGTGTTGTATCTCTGAGATCAAGAGGCATTCAATGTCTTCGGAATCAAATTGCAATTTCTGAAGTTTTAAAACGAATTTGTCAACATAGGGTCCACGAAAATGTGCACGAATTGAATTTTTGTTTTTGGACTCCTCAACAAAATGAAAATGATCATAAAAGCTGTGATATTTACCCCTCGTTGTATTTGTGCCACACGCACTCGCTATTTGACTTTTATTTTCAAGTAACAGCATAAATACGGAGTCATTGTACAAACCTCTGTGCAAATATGGGTCCATCTGTTTTAACAGTTAGAAAGGGTCTGGGGGTAAGATAAATGTTTGGTCAAATTTAATGATTTTATGTAATTATCTTTTTTTCGATTAAAACAATATGAAAAAGACATTTGTTTTGCATTAAAATTTTCAGACATTTTTTCATTGTCAAAATACAAATTAACTGCAGTAACCTGTTAAATATTTATGCTTTATTTGAAATACATGGATAGTTTATTATCTTGTTGATCAGTCGATGATGAATTGTTTTTCACATCCAAAATCCTTGTGTACTTATTGTTTATATTAATGTTCTTACTTGTGCTTTTCTTTTATGTTATATGTTTGCCATCTTTATTTTATGTATGAAAGGAACTGTTATAAACTGATTGGTATGATATATTTACTGTATACTGTCATTTAGTATGAGCAAAATTTATGATGATATTCATAATTATATCCATGCACAAACTTCATGTATCATGAAAATTTGAGAAAATGTTTCAATTGAAGGTTTACAGTTTTTTCATGTTTTTCAACATTTTATTTATATTTATTTTTCAAGGTTGATGCTATCCGAGTGAATATCAGTTTTGTTATTGTATACTTTCAAACCATTTGTGACCACAGGATGCAACCGTATTGGTCATGCCCTTGTTTCTTCTATGCTATTTATGAAACAAAATGTAGATATTTTGTCAATGGATAAAATTGCATTTACAAAGAAATTTAGTGTGTTTAAAAGGTTAGTTGTAGAATATGTAGCTTCTTCAAGCTTCCTCGCTGAGGATTACATTGATTCTTGCTCGTTTGCATGATTTTAATTGGGTATAAAATTAAAATTCTGTTTCAAGGTGGGATTGTTGGTACATTGCCTGTTGGTGGAGAACGTGGCTTAAAAATTTGAATATTTTAATTACAATACTTACTAAGAGCATCAGTGTTTTTCATGTTTGTGTAGGAGCATGGAATTTGTTCATAAATCATCACAATTTTGAAAGGTAGTATATGTTGCAAAATGTCGTTTGGCAACAGCTTTGAAACATGCAAACAAACAAGACTTGTTAAGAGTGACCGCAGTTTGAAGCAGCTATTGATTAAACCAGTTGAATGCCTGTGATAAATTTGGTAACAGATATTAGTATGAAATTGCATGTGTTTTATTCAGATATGTTTATTTTTGTTTATTTTCGTTCAATTGTGATTGAAGATTTCAACTGCACTAAAGAAATTTATACATACTATGAATGCATTTTAAAAAAAATTAATCAAGAATTTAATAGGTTAATATGATTAGAGTATAAATGGTGCAAAAAAGACAACAAAAAAGACAAAAAAAAGACTCATGTTTTGATTTGAACATGTTTTATGCAGTGTATATTAAGTATTGTACCTCTTTGTCAAAGCGGATATTGAGTATTATAAAAATGTATGTTTGAAAATATCACTGAAATAGTATGGCAATTGAACTTGCTTGATCATAGATGTTGCATTTAGAATTTGAAAAAAGCTAAATTTGCGTAGCTGTGGATGATCTTTATAAGGTGCGAGTTGTGGTGCTTATTTTGGAATTAAGAAATTCTGCAAAATGTTTAAGCAAATTTTGTTAATGCGTTATTGATGTAGATGTTTTAAACAGAGATAGGAATAATAGGCTTAGTTTGTCGTTGTGTTTGCTTTGTGCTATGACCTAATCTGCTATTGAGACAGTCGCACGCCTGTTCATAGTTTTGCTACAATTACAGCAGCAACAGCCGAATAGTTGTATCTTAGGAAAAAAAAACCATACTTTAAAATTAGATGATGAATATTTTTTTATTTTATTTGAATGAATATGATTTTTTCACTCTATATTATCGTCATGTGACTACATTGATGCCCACTGTACACATGGTGTTGAATCAGGGTCGTCACACCTGGGTACCGCCGCCCGTCATTCAATAGTGCAGGGATTGAGTAACACATACCTCCTTATTTCAGCCAGAGATACTTATAAGTATATTCTCATATTATCGTCCTATATTATCCTTATCTTTTCATTCATCAGTTTTTCATGAAGAAACACCACAGTTACATGTATTACTATTTATTTTGTCTGTGTTCGCTGTCAGCATTGACATTCTCATTGCAACATTTGTAATTTACGTAAAGGGTAATTTATCTCCACAGAACTCCTCTGTATATAGTGTAAGACGGTTGTTAAAGACTGAATAAACTTTTGAACTTCACCTTTCAATTTTTTTTTCTTTAGTGTTTTATTCTGTATGACAAATGTATACTTTGATTGTTGTTATCCGCTACATACGATAGAACATCCAGATTAGCACCACGAGACACATCACAGGCCGTGGTTTGCTGTGGTAATTGCTCTTGCCACTGGATGTGGAATTTTTCACTGCAATCATGCGGAAAGGCGGCGCGCCGCAAGAATTCCACACCTTTCATGCAACAAAGAAAATGATTTTAAGAAAATTAGTTTGGAAATTTCATTATTTACATGTATTGGCCCTGTGAATTCATTTTTCAATCTCCCAATATTTGATATTTCAAATCATAACTATTTGCCTGCGAAATGTGAGTCACACTTCCCATAGTTCAAGAACTATCTACAAAAATAAGTTTCTCTTAACTCCATATTGCATCCCCCCAAACCTCCCCTCCCAAGCCATGCTCTTGGCCCAATATTGAAGTATTACTTTTCCGCCTCCAATTTATATGACGAAAGTAGTCTAATATTTGAGACGATGTCTATTTTTTAAGTTGCTAGAATAAAAGGAGTAAAGAAGAAAAAGATTTGTAACTTGGTTGTATTCCAGTTGTAGGTCATTTTAGTAAAAACAACTAACAAAAGTTCACTAGTTTTATTCTAGCTACTTAAAATACTAGCATCGTCACATATTCATTTGTCCATTAATTGTGCCTTCTACTTTTTGTAATGTGTAGCTTGCCTTCATGGTGCAGCCCCTGGGAGTGAGCTGAAGGAAGGGACTATTCATTGCTGCCGACCCTTGATACAATAGATCGAGTAATGCCATTGTTGTCATCACACATCCCAGAACAGTGTCTGTTGCTTCGTCGTCGTGGAGCGCCCATTCTACCCTGTGTCTACACGCACGCACGTGCACGCGCGCGGACGCACACACACACACACACACACACCTTTGATGTCCCTGTCAAGCAGTAGTTGTGCCGAAGGGTGATGCGGTGATAGTGTTGATTTGCCACATCGTCGGTGTCTTCACTGCCCCAGAAAAGGGTTTTATTGCCCCATCGCCACTCCCCGCCGGTGTGGATCTGCAAGCAAGTGGGTTTCTTACAGACAGTTAGTTCTTCATTAAGCGCTGCCGCCTAGGTTTTGAAAAGCGAAATTGACAAAATATAAGCCCTTTCTTTCCCACGATTCAAGTTATATATTTAGGACGAAAATCACATGAAAAAAATTCCCTTAGCTTCCCCTAAAATTACGCACGCACGCTCGCACGCACGCACACACAAAATACAAAAACGAAACACAAAGCTTATATGCACACCACCGATAGGTGTTATGATAGAAATATTGCCGCATGTAAGCTACACATGGTACCAGCTACTTGTACCGTGACGATCGCGCCCGGACAGTCAGCTTGTGTCGACCATAACGGCCTCGCCTATGAATCTAGACGGAGCGACCCAGTTTCTGATAAGTTGCTATTACATGAAGTTATTCTCATTTAGGGCAAGGCCTACTATTCTGTTATAGTGTACTTCCGTGGCTGAGTGGACAGGGAGTTAAACTTGTGACCAGAAAGTGGTGGGTTCGATTCCCGGTCGGGTCTGGTGGTGGGTGTTGAGCAAATTCACCAAGATTTGTTTCCTAAAGCACCAGTCACCAATACATATCATTGTCTTTCCCGAATCACCAGAAATTGTAATTGAACAGGTTGCATTACATTTTCATCACATTTCACACACTTTCACAATTCACGCTCAAATCACCAATCACAGCCTTTGTAATGAGCAGATCACCAGTCACCAATGATAGGCTCCATCAGATTCACGCACTTAGATAACCACAGTTCATAATTCACGGTCAAAATTTAGGGTAAATCACCAATCACATTTTTGCTATATGACCCCCTCTTTTAACCCAAAGCAATTGCTTACGTCGAAACGAAGCAACAAAGTCCACTGTAAAACAATGGTGAAAATATTAGGCATATGACCATAATAAGTGACCAACGGCAGCATGGATGTTTAGCGATCTTAAAAGGTGTTTGCTATATTAACCACTGATATTTTGGTGCAGTTCATACAAAATGTATTTCTGACCACTTTGCATGTATTCAATGAATGACTGGCTGACATCTTATGGGCATCGGATGTTTCCGTAGATTCTATAGACGGTTTCAATATTGTATCATCATCATTAGCCTATCTCAAGGCCTTTAAATGGTCTGACATTAAGGCCTATTCTAAAAGCCTCTGTATGACGTCATTTTTGCAAAGTGTTTTGCTAAAGTGACGTCATTTACTAAAAGCACATGGCATTTCTATTTTAGAAACAGCAGTCCAGCTGTAGTTGGGTATTTTCCCGTTTAAGCACGTGGTACTGTGTATTTGTAATGTGTTTCTGGTTCATTAATTCACACATAAGCCAGCCCCAGTTAGTAACAGAAGCTTAAGCATGTGGTACTGTTTATTATAATATTGGGGAATGTTTGATGATGTTCTGTGTTGTAATAGTTTGTTTATTTGATACTCTATTGTTATCTGATCATGGATAAGGAAGCAATTAGACATAGCTTGCAAAAGATTGGATATGAAGCTGTAAGACAACATCAGAAAGAAATATTGGAAAATGTATTGCAAACGAAGTCATACATATACAAGTAACTGAGAAAGACATCAAGATTACATACTTAATATCATGGCTGAGCCTTACCTGATCACCCATGCATACATGTTCTGCTGCTTCTGCAGCTGTTGCTAGTGATTACTCTGGTTTTAAAGGCTATAACACGGCAGGATGTTTGAGGCTGCATATTTAATATCAGTGGAATTCCTAGGGTTCTGTAAAAGACCTTATATCTATTAGAGCTAGAGGTTGTCACGATTGTACTTGCTCTTTATATTTGCACTTAATATACGGTTGACACGAGTGGCTTATGTAATAATAGAAATAAAAACTATTAGATATAAGGTCTTTTGAAAGACTACATCATCATGTGCATATGGAATACATAACATGCCAATATAATACATTGAAGTAGTAGTCAACAGTGCCGACGCCGTATGTTCACGGGATTTAATGCAAGCCACTTGTGAGGGAGGCGTAGAATGGGGTCTCATTAAAAGAACATGTCGTTTGTACGTTTTATGATTTTTCTACCATCGAGCCATTCGGACATCACTTCATAAAATGTTGCTCACAATAGATAATAGTCAAATATCAAACAGGTGGAACAGAACACTGTATAATTTTAATACCTAAAAATTATTAACTGTAATATGTGTATTTTTAGAATTTTGAATAATGTTAGCTATTATGTATATACTGTATATATATAATTTTATTTATATGGATTGTAAAATTGTAAAATTTTACATATCTGAAATAAATGTATCGTTATCGTTATCGTTAAATAATGAAGAAATATGTCATGGTTTGGAGTTCACCATGTATGAATTCATGCCCGAATGTGGTGAATATTGCCCAAGCTTGCGAGGGCAATGCTTGACCCCCCACCCCCACCCCCAATAGGCAGATCCAGGTTTTTGGAAGGGGGGCGCACGTAAGGAAAATGGCGGGGGGGGCACTTACAGGATTTCATGAAAAACCCTATGAAAATAAAGTATTTTGGTGGGAAGGGGGGGAGTGCCCCCTGCGCCCCCCTGGATCTGCCTATGCCCCCCATTCTTCCATTTTAAACTTTTGACCCCCACAACTTCCATTTTGAAGCTTCTGACCCCCCCACAACATTTAAATTCAAACATCTGACCCCCCCATTTTTTCCGACCCCTCCACGGCTTAAATAATGACTCAGCCCTTAGTAGATTTTTAAAGTGAAGGATTACGTTCTAATTAATGTTCATGTCATAAATATACTTCTTGGCAAAATAATTAAAGGGTTACTATTATTTAAAATGAGGTCATTGTTATAATTTGGTTCTAAATATTCTCATTGCTATAAACATCATATTCAAATCTACAGAAACTTGGGCTGCATGACTGACATAAATTGACTGTCAGAATCATCCACACGACAAACTCAACACTCACAAATATGTTTGCTGGAATCATTTATTCATATACCATAAATAAAAGTCAAATGCATAATAAGTAATATAGAAAGCATTGAATGTGCAAAATAACCACTATATATTTTTAGATAACTAATAACAGTAATTGTCTTTAGCTCAGCGTAGAAAATTCGGACTTTAAACCGCATTGTATAGTGCTTCTTGTTTCCGTCGCCAGATCGCAGCAGGTGACGGTCGGCTATTTAATTATGCAAATAAGCGCTCAATGTAATAGTATGTCGGTATCAGACATTTCCTAATAAGACACGGCCGCTATATAAATAAAAATATGACTAATCTAGTGTGTATTGTGGTATAAGATGACACATTCGATCTTTCCAAAGATGTAAAATTATGTATTAAACAAATAAAACATCATATATGTGGTCTCTACACGCATACTAATGAGGCATGGCCACTATATAAATAAAAATATGACTAATGAAGAGTGTATACCGGGATATAGGATGACACATTCTTTCCAAAGCTGTAAAAATTGTTAATGCATACAAAGCCAAATAGAACAGTATATTTAATAAATTCATATTAACAATAGCTGAATATTGGATGTGCATATACTTTTAATATTTTAATATTTCAATGGCTGTCAGTCAATCTTTTTTAAAGAAACAAGGTCATTTACTTGGAAGTAATTAACTTAGGTTAATAGGTCATAAGTTCATTCGGCCAAGTAAATGGCCTCGTTTCTTTGAAAATGATGGACGGACAGCCATTGAAATATTCTCTCTCTTGTACGAGAAAACCGATACGTACGTCTTTAGTGACTGTGATGCATTTGCATAGTATATTACTTGCAGGGGGAACTCGTGGAATTCCTAACGAATACGTTCTGATGGCTTCCGTCATAATTATAAGGCCAACCCGGGTTGGCGCGAAGCGCCAACCACGTTGGACGTGTTAGGTCATCGCACGTACGTCCGTCGTAAGAAACCAGTGTGCTTGAAATGAAAAATCTGACTGACTCTGATCTGTGACCTATTTCTATTTGCTACGGAATTTTTAGAAGGCTAACATCCTACCGATGATGTTTATTGATTAGAAAACGGACAACTTCCTGCAATCTCGTTAAAAAATAAAAAGGGATACCATAATATCAAGGGGGGTGAACCCATAAACAGGAAGTGCCGATTAATAGTTTGTTAGTTCTGATTTTCCCTCCATTCAGAATGGTAAGTTCATAAATATTGCTTTTGTTTTCTTTCTTCTGAAACACGGATTGCTAAATTGATATGCGCATCGAGTAAACACATGTTGGCCTTGCACAGGAAAAGTTTTACAGTCTAACACTTTGTAGTCTTTGAGAACAATCAGCCCCCAATTTGCAGGTAGTGACAAATTTTGCTCTGGCTGACAGTTTTGGCTAGATTTTGGAGCTGTTTTGTGAGAACCACTTGTCATATGAACATACATGCGATTCCTAATTGATGTTTCAGTGACTAAAACTACATATTAGAATTCAAAAACACTTTTTACTGTGTGGAAAAGCTGTCAAATGTGATTTCTATTCTTGTACACCACCTCAGGTATTAGTTCCGATTGTGTAGACATTAAGTCCGATTTAGTGCATTTCAAAGCAACTAATTTCGTGGGCATTTTCGTGCGTATTTCTTACTTGGCTTATTGCTCATTTGCATTTTCTGCATTTTCAGCACTTTAAAGTGCCCCAGAAAAGAGAGCATTGTGTTTTTATTTTAATTCTAATAGGTTGCTAATAATTGATTTTCACCAATAACAATGGAATGTCACTGTCTAATTGATTTTCATCTACCAATGACATTTAGTTTTGGTTATAGAATATTGATTTTAATGGTGCATTCAAATGTAAGAATGTGATTCACTAAATGGGCTTTAACGGGCCCAAATATGGACCGTTTGGGCCCATATTTAGGGTTCTTGTGGTCACCATTTCCAACCGACATTTAATTTGAGCATCCTAGCTCAAACGATGCGACCTGTGGAGGGGTAACGAACCGGACGGACGGACGGACGGATGGACGGATGGACGGATGGACGGACGGACGGATGGACGGACGCAATTAATTGGGTACAAGCCAGTGTATAAAACACTGGAAAAAATTATGTAGATGCATATTAATGTATATATGGCTCTATTTGGTCATAGCATTAATAAATGTACAAATAAAGAACATGCTTTAATTAAATGAGCTCATTAGTACTAGACTCCATGTGTATAAGTTGGATGACCCAAGTTGGATATACAAAATGCCTATCAAGTTCCTGAAGTAGATCAAACAATTATTAAAATGGTGATTATCATCTCCTTGCTGCTAAAATGAATTATGATGGTTTCGTAACAATAAATAGTTTTTAATTCTAAGATCACTGGTGAGATAAATAATTACAATGATACAGATCTAGATCCTACATGACCCTAGTAACTAGTTTCTTTGTATGCTAAGTATAAACTACCATAGTGTGGTATTGATGTATTATATCTGTATAGTCAATTCATAGATTAACATTGAATTTGACCTGTATCAAGTATATAGTCTATATGACATTGATCACCAACCAGAACAGTTTTTTAGAAAGTTGAATAATAACATAATCTATGTCATATTCATAGAAACAAATATTTTGTAGTTCACATGTACCGCTTGCAGTAAGAACTTTTCAACAAAGTCTAACCTACAAAGACATGAAAAAACCCATGGTGGAGAGAGATTTACTTGTGAGGTATGCTTCAAAGTGTTTACAGCACACCACCAACTCAAAGAACACATGTCTTCACATGCTGAAAGACCTGTTGGCGAGTGCCGTATTTGCTGCAAGAGTTTTTCTAGCCGCACAGGATATCAGAGACATAAGAGAGTGCACGAGGGAAATTATAGATATCTTTGCTTTGAAATGCAGTAAATCGGACTTAATGTCTACACAATCGGAACTAACACTTGAGGAGGTTTACAAGAATAGAAATCACATTTGACAGCTTTTCCACACAGTAAAAAGTGTTTTTGAATTCTAATATGTCAGAAAGATCTCGATGAGCTTTGTATATGGGCTGAGCGTTGGGGCATGAAATTCAATGCCAAAAAATGTTACATTTTGAGCATCCGTAACTCTTTCCAACATATGTACCAAATTGGTGGGGAATTTCTGAAAGTTGTTAAAAACACCCCATATCTCGGGGTCACGATATCGGACACTCTCAGCTGGGAAGAACACATAACTAAATCCTGCAAAAAGGCATCTTCCGTGCTAGGATTTTTGCGGAGAAATCTCAGAATGTGTCCCGAAGACACCAAGCGCATTGCATACCTCTCACTTGTACGTCCCATCTTAGAATACGCTGCGCCAGTTTGGGACCCGCACAAAGCTCGAGATATCGACCGTCTTGAACGAGTCCAGAGACAGGCTATCCGTTTTATTACTGGCGACTACCGCTCGCGAGACCCCGGTTGTGTTACGCGTATGATGCTACGGCTAGACATTCCGCTACTCCAGGAGCGAAGGAAAGCGTGCAGGCTCACCCTGATGTACAAAATCGTGGAGGGACACCTGCCTGCCATGCGCCCGGATGTTTTCCTTGTACCACTGAGGAGAAACAAACGTCCGATTCGAGACAGACATTTACGGAGCGATTTCGTCAACACGAGTATTGTGAGCCGCTCAGTTACCAACAACTCTAAGTGTTTTGCTGTTCCACGCTGTAGAACCCAGCCATCTGAGAACTCTTATTTTCCACGAACTATTCGCGAGTGGAATCAGCTACAGGAATATCAAGTCACTGCAGAGTCCATCGACCAATTCAAGGCATCCCTGGTCGGTGGCGCAGTGACAGACTAAATTAAACACTGCGCTCTCTCTTTCCGTTGCCAGTTTATGTCAGTTTTGATTGAGGCAACGTAACCTTACAGATTACAGATATGTAGTTTTAGTCACTGAAACATCAATTAGGAATCGCATGTATGTTCATATGACAAGTGGTTCTCACAAAACAGCTCCAAAATCTAGCCAAAACTGTCAGCCAGAGCAAAATTTGTCACTACCTGCAAATTGGGGGCTGATTGTTCTCAAAGACTACAAAGTGTTAGACTGTAAAACTTTTCCTGTGCAAGGCCAACATATGTGTTTACTCGATGCGCATATCAATTTAGCAATCCGTGTTTCAGAAGAAAGAAAACAAAAGCAATATTTATGAACTTACCATTCTGAATGGAGGGAAAATCAGAACTAACAAACTATTAATCGGGACTAACAGCACTTCCTGTTTATGGGTTAATCCCCCTTGAATATTTACGAAAGTGCTTCGGTTTAGTTCGTATCATAATGTTCCTCATAATTGTGGCTATCCAAATAACATTAATTGGTATCTCTGAGTTGATTATGAACGTTGATATTTAACGAAATGCAGATATTCTAGTCTCGTTTGACGACCTATACAACATGGCCGCTCTCTGTTGTCATGTCTTACGTCCGACGTCTGTCGACGTTCTGTTCACGTTCTGTGAGAGATGAAGTCTATTCTTTTTATTTTTTTTCCAACAAAATATGCAGTATCTATTTACCATCGTTACACATGTACTTTGATACGATTATTTCTTGATTTTTGACAGGTAAAAGTAACAGTTAAACCACTGATTAAAATCACAATTAAATATCATTTGCTGCGATCCTGCTTTTTTTGGCCTCCATGTTGGATAAGCAGTCGACATAAGTTACAAAATGAGTGTACTGTTGTTTGTTTGAGAAATTTGTACATTAATAGAGACTGTACAGGGACCAATTATGGTTGTTTGTATAGCCACTAATGTGAGGAACACTATGATGTAAAACAATCGTCGATAGTTGAAATGTAAGCATAATTGGTTGTTTACCATGAGTTATATTTACTGATCCTGACTCCCTGAAGGCCAGAAACATTATTTAAAACAGTCCTTGTTCGTGACTAGTACCAGTGCATGGCAATAAAACTCTACTTCGCAGCTCCTATGAGACTAGGAGTGTCTTAACTTCGCAGTTTGATTATTAATTAACTTCGCAGTTTGATTACTAGATAGGATACCAATCAAAATAGCCATTGTTATATTTCTAGTGACACAAGTAGATCTCATAAGATACTGGTTTGACTCGAGTCATGATAAAATGTTGATTCAAAAGGTATAAATTACATTTATGGGGGGAACTATGCATAAGCCCGTAGTTTTACAATATTGTTATAAAAATTAAAAAGACAAAACAAACAAAAACAAGACCAGACTGCATGAAAAAAGGGGAAGAATTAATTTCTAAATATAATGGCTTGTACACGTACAAGTAATTTTTTAAGCAATAATTATGTCGATTGTCAACAGTCTGTAGGTCAAAATCTAAGGGTTGGCCATCTATAAGGCAATGCCGTTATCTGAATATATTATATCATGTCGACTGTGGTGTAGTGTGGTGGTGATATTAAGGCGTACCCCGTGCGCCGTGCGTTTGGCGTTTGATTGAGATTCATGAGATTTTAGCGTACCAGCGCGCAGTCAAAATGACGTCACTCGGAACTACTCGGAATGTTTCGGAGCTCAGTTGTGAGAGTAGCGGAAACACACGAGGATTGCCGAATGACGTACGTAGTACTGTAGTGACGTCATATGAACTACTTCCGTTTAATGTTCGTTGGAAAGACCGGCAAGTAAAATAAGAAAAAATGAAAATCAAATCAGAACTGTTATCGTTCTTTCACTTGGATAAAACTTACAGTCTGTTAAACGGGAAACATGTTAAGATTCTATTGGACATATTTAAATTCCTGGATATTCATGGCACGCACGAGTTAAACGATGTGCAATTCATGTGCTTCATGCAAGCTATCACTGATTTAACAGAATCGCAGATATACAAAGTGAGATGATTTTACATGCTTATACATGAATTTTATTTTGTTGAATATTAAGCGGTTTTGTTCCATTTGTTAATTGTAATCCTTGTCTAGAACGCTTAATAGATTGACGTTCACAGAAGGAACAAGAGAAGTCATTATGCATGTGATAGACAGATAGTAAGAGTTCGTTCCCGCCATTTTCGGCCGGTTTCGGCGTGGCACGTGCATGGGATGGTTCTACGGGGCGGGCCGAGGAAGGTCACGGGGTGACGGGGTCTTTGTGTAGATATTTTTGTGGTAAAGAAACACAAGATTGCAACAATAATAATATTCACCCATTTAACTTTGAATAATCCAATACATTTTTCTTGCATTAGTGTGTGTGTGTGTGTGTGTGCGTGCGTGTGTGCATGCGTGCGTGCGTGGATTCAAACTTTTTGATAAGGTGGCCACATAGTTATTTAGCACTTTTGACAAAAGTAACAAAGACATTTTCAACGCCTAACTTTCTGTTAGAACTAGAATGCCAAGTCGATTATACGCACAATTCGGCTGTTCTTTTAACATTCTTTTTCATCACACTATACTATTAACTATCCACAACATTAATGTGACTATACAACTTGTATTTCACCCAGTTCAAATGATGAAAATATTTGTTCCTTGAGATTTTGACGTAAACACATGAAATAATTGTTGTAATATTTGAAATAATAACCCAATTATGTGTAGATCTACAGCCGAATTGTGCAATTGGTGTTCTTTTTGCTTTACCATTCAACCATCTAAAAAATTAAGATAAAAAAAGAGAAAAAAATAAATAAAAAACAAGGATTCCTAATAAATATCAATACAAAAGACTAGCCCTTTAAATAATGCAAAATTGTCCAACACAAGTCTTCATTATTTTATAAAGGTTGATTTTGAATCATAATCAAGCAATTAAAACAAAATGAAAGGTGTGTAGACTACCAATTCTTATAAAAATAAGGACTGATTATTTTTTTCATAATTACGGTGAGGAGGTGATTCAAATGTCGACAGACATGAGCTGAACTATCAGATGTAGGGCAGGGTTGCCACAGACCCTTGAAACCCTGAAAAACCCTTAAATTTGAAAGTGGCCATCAGAACCCTGGAAATACCCTTAAATTTTGGAAATTCGACTTAAAACCCTGGAAAAACCCTTAAATTTCATTAATATCTTAATATTAGCAATAAATAATAAAAAATTGTCGATGCATCGATGAATTCATTTGTCAAAAATGTCGATAGAGTCGCTACTAAAGACCCTAAATCTGGCTAAAATACCCTGGAAAAACCCTGGAAAAACCCTGGAAAAACCCTTGAATGACATGGTTGAAAATATGTGGCAACCCTGTAGGGGGTGAATGTTAACATGGAATTGCACAAGAATTTAAGAATTTTGTCGTAACGATGAGCAAGATCAGCCACCACTGGGAAGGTGATAAGGCCAAACAGAATTGATAGTTTGGTTCCGGTTGGCGCCCGCCCCTCTTAAAACACCCCCGACCCTTAATATTTTATAAAATTAAGTCCTCCCAGCATATTTTTGTAATAAAAAAATGGTTATATCTTACGACTCCGCCTCAAAACCGCAAAAAATTTAAGAAATGTTTTACCGATCTTCGCGAAATGCGAAACAAAGCAGTTACAAACTATTGCCTTTAAAGCCGGGAAACAGTGCACGCATAATCCTTTTGCAATATTACACGGGGATTACTCAAGCAATATGCTGATTCCCAGCCTTCTACTGCAGTAAATAGCGCCGGTATGATGTATAATACACAGAAGCTACTGAAGTGTGACGCCGGGTAAACAGCCAGGTATAAAATGGAATACTAGGACAGTGGAATACTAGGACCGTTCGTCATCACAGTAACCTGCTGCAATAAACTGGTTATTTCAATATGATGTTTTTTGTCATAACTAGAGACTATTAGTGTTGCACGATTAGAGGAATCTCAATTCGCATTCATAGGGATTAGGGATTGACTCAAATAATATGCCATCAAGGAAACATCATAGTAAAGGTGTGACTGATAGATTAAGAAGAGAGTATAAAAGAAAATAACAGCAGCCTTATGATAAAGGAGGATACGCCACCAGAAATGCTTTGGTTTAATAGACCTAAAGACCTAAAGTAAAAACACAAATTACATCTCGAGTTAGGAAGATGGCTGGAAGATGTACGTGCTGATCCCACATGCTCTCGTAGGCAAGAAACTGAAAGAACACAGATGTTACTACACTACAAAGGCAACAGTGAGGAAAATCATACATTGACCAACACCACTTGAAATTTAAACATTTGATTGGTTACAGACAATTTTTCTTTTAAAAATACATATGATCTGTAAAATTCTTCGGATAAAATTTCGCCCTACCCTTCCTTTAAGGCTCATAAAATTTTACAGGAACACCTCCCGACTATGAGAATTTTTGCATAAAATTTTTAACATTTTCCTACCTACCCTGCCTGGTTTCATGATAAAATATTATGATAAAATAAAATATTATTCCCCCCTACCCTTGGATTACTCAATCTTAGCCAACCGGAACCAAACTATCAATTCTGTTTGGCCTAAAGCAAAAAGTCATGGTTTGACTTCTTGCCACGCCACTTCAGACGTAGAGAAAAGTCATGTTTTAGTAATCAATTTAGAAAATCGAGGCACATTAGCAACAAACCTTTGTTTAAATATAGATTACAATCCTCAAATAGAAGTAATATAATAATTTTTAGATTTTCTTTTTTCAATTTGACATGTGGAAAATATCTTTTGTTAAGTGATTGTGCAATTACTTAAACCTGGGCTATGCTATATACTGTATTCTAATAGCATAACTGCTGTTGTAATCAATAACTTGATCAATACAAAAACAAAGTTATGATTTACATGGTCAGTTGATTAATGTTGAAAAATTGTGATTGTATAATGACAGGATGATAGGTAGACTTCCATATTTATTTACGGTATTGACAATCACACATCAATAAAGCATGCACTTGTATGTAAAATATTCAGTTGAATGCAAACAGGGAAAACATTAATTATAAAAATGCCTATAATTTGTAATAAAATTTGTCAATTGTAAATATGATAAATAGTTGTTATTCTTAATGTTTAAGTGTATGATTCACTGTATGTTGTCTACCAGTATACCATCCCATCCTCACCCTGTAGATTTTCATCAATGAAGAACCTTTGAATAATGTTTCTTTATGAAATGAATATTAATACTTAATAATTTGAAAGTAAGTAAAGTAATCTTTGTGGATACGAGTACTTTCATATCTTACATTTTCTCTAGGTGTTTGACATGTTTGATGTTGATGGCTCTGGTGAGATTGACTTTGACGAATTCTACCTCCTCATGTGCATCATGATAGCCATTAGGGATAAGGATGAGCAGAAGTTTATCTATCGTCACTCTAAAACCGTGTTTGACCTCCTAGATGTTGATGGCTCCAACACAATAACATCAAAAGAGTTTTTAAACTTTGGCTTCCTGTTTAACATGCAAGGTTCTGCAATCACCAAAACATTTCATGAGTATGATGTGTCTGGAGATCAGGAGCTAGACTATCAGGAATTTCGTATGTTTACCATGGCCTGCATTGATAGGCAGAATGAATATGAGGAACAGAGGCGTCAGCGTAGATCAAAGAAAATGCAGAAGGTTCGAGCGAAGTTAGAAAAAAAAGCAAAAAAAGAAGCCCTAGCAAATGCAAAAAGATTTGGAGGAAAAGTGGCTCCCATGTCAGATGAAATGGAAGACAAGGATGAAGACCTTCATGTTACTCTCCCTAAAGTCCAAGTGCAAGAGGAAGATTTTGATGAGGAAGGGAATGAGTACTATCGTTCAAATAGATTTTGCACTTTTATGTAGTTAGACTCGTAGTACTATTATTGCTTTGCGAAGTGACATTGTTGATCCATCATTGTTAGCATTTGATGCACCACGCTGTAACCGTGGTCTGGTTATTACCCTGGGGTGCCATAAAATGCACACCCTGGCATGCCTTGATG
>CM032667.1:59112895-59174778 GCA_019095985.1 Streblospio benedicti
ATATCTAAATATACACGTATATGCAAGTCACATCAAGTCATGTCAGGGTGTGCGTCGTACTATCGTTCAGTTGCATTACGCGGTTTCAATCGCACCTTGTCAAATGTCTATATAAAGCGAGAATCATTAAAAGCACCTCTCAATGAGCAAAGAAAAGTAAAAACATGACACTTACACATATTTTGCCATCTCCGAGGCCAGGTGGGGGCACGGACACACCGGATCAGTCATGTCTGAAGGAGCTCCCTGGAGCTGACACTCCGGTTCACTATGTGTTTCATTTATTGTTGTTGGGCTGTTTGATTATGAAAGGGGTGGCTATGTAAGTGGGTGTTCAGCTGCATTGTCATCCTTCTTCCAATTACTCATGCGTTGCCTCATTAGAGGAGGCCAGACTGGCTAATTTGTGAATTATTTATCCAGATCCAGATTTACTTGTGACCTTCATTCCTGAAGATTCTTACAAGATGCTTACAAGATGCGCATGCGTGTGAAGGGAACTATGAACTCCTTTCAATCCTCCTTCATATATTCTTATTTAGTCCTGTGAGTTAGTAATCGCAGCTTTATTTTTCAATGCTCACGAGAGGCAGCACCACTCACTATTCTTACTTTCACTGCCCGCTGCCACCAGCCTTGTCTCGGCTGCTGTTAAATCAGTCCCATTCCTTCATAGCAGGAATTTTCCAAGTCATCCTCATCCCTGGACTCCATTCATGCTCCATCACTGAAACCCAGCCATTTTTGTACTGTGTCACACGACACACTGTGGTCTGTTTCACGGTCGTCTCGTCTCGTTGCATGTTTGGACCGTGAGTGGTGGTTTTATTGTGTCGCTTCAGCTCAGCAGCTGAAGCAAGCATTGTGTTTCGTTCGTTCGTTTGTAACTAACTAACTAACTAACTAACTAACTAACTAACTAACTAACTAACTACCTAACTAACTAACTAACTAACTAACTAACTAACCAACTAACCAACTAACCAACTAACTAACTAACTAACTAACTAACTAACTAACTAACTAACTAACTAACTAACTAACTAACTAACTAAATAACTAACTAACTAACTAACCAACCAACCAACTAACCAACTAACCAACTAACCAACTAACTAACTAACTAACTAACTAACTAACTAACTAACTAACTAACTAACTAAATAACTAGCTAACTAACCAACCAACCAACCAACTAACCAACTAACCAACTAACCAACCAACTAACTAACTAACTAACTAACTAACTAACTAACTAACTAACTAACTAACTAACTAACTAACTAACTAACCAACCAACTAACCAACTAACCAACTAACCAACTAACTAACTAACCAACTAACCAACTAACCAACTAACTAACTATGTATGTCTCCGGACAAGCTAGAGCTTTAACCGTTGCATCGATTTCATTCAAACTTTACACGACTATGTGGTATGAGGCGACACCAATGTGATTCGATTTTGGGTGCTCTGCCAATTAAATTTTGCAGTATAGAAGCAAATTTATGACATTTTTAATGATATTCAATGCACTTAGCCAGGAAGAAAATAATCAATATTCCAACCAAGCAGCAAAATTGATTATTAGATTCGAAACGGTAACAGGACGATCCGCCGGTGAGACGATTCGCCGCCACCGGCAAATCGTCCTGTATAAGTACCGGCGGAACGTCTTTTCCCCGGCGGATCGTCCAGCCTCTCATCGGCGGACGGTCCAAATAGCTTAACACCGCCTAGCCTTTATTGTAGTGGACGGTCTACCGATGAGACCTTTCGCCGATACCAAGTTTCTGTCGGCAAACAGTCCTGCCCATTCCTTTATAGCATTCCATTAACTGCCTGGCGTCAATCCTGTTGACAACCTGTTTATGTGACCACTTTTCACTTCTCCCGAAGGTGTCCACATAATATGACCTATCATTTTATCATTTTGATTGATAATAATACACTGAAAATATTATATACAGACATATCTGTATATATACATTGGCAAGTAATCACATCAGAATTGTGTTTTTTCTCCATTATTTCATATGAATATACAACAAGGAACTTCATGCATAAATTGGCACTGCACAGTGTTAAGGTACATATTATGTATGTATGTATGTATATAACTGCTAAGTGTTATGCTGTTAGGAGGTTAGACGACACTGCTGTTTAAACAATTAAAGTCTTAACCAGAAGCCTTTATGTGGCTTGATCCTTTCTTTGTTAAAATCTGCAGATGAAATATTCAAATATACACTAGCTACAATCTCTTGGTGTGCAAACCTTTGATTTTTGATACAATATACTTTTACAATTTACTTTTTGAATTTTAAACAAATTTTTACTATTTCATTAACAATTTGTACTCCACGTCTACATGTTTACAATTTTCGTTTCCTTAGTTTACACTATTTCTAGAATGCTATACCCATATTTGATATAATCTATATTTACTAATAATAATGCATAATTTGAGAATTGGTTCATAACTATATATACATAGTATAAATGCTAATATATATATTCGACTTATCATACCTTACCTTAAGATATTACACTAAGTTTTTCATAACGCTGTTTTACAAAAAATACAAATAAAACTTACATAGATTATGATAATGATTTTTTGTAATTAGAAAGCAATGTAGGATTAATGAAAATGACTGTAGTTTTGTCATATGCCGGTTGAAGAATTTTTATTGGACATGCAATTTGAAAGGGTTTAGTATACCGATATCTGATTGGTCGAAAAATAAATTACATGTATAGCTATTGTTAGTTTCAAAATGAATCATGAAAAATGCATGGAAAGTGTGTATACATATGGTATATACATATCAAAGTTAATTGTCATGGTGGCAAATCTTACATGCAGTAGGGCAGAGCGGGCTATTTGAGACACTTTTTAGTATTTATATTAATTATATTATATATTTTCTCATTAACAAATCAGTTATTTTCTGGTAATGTCTTGACTTCATATTGTTATATTGTATTTGCTAAGACAATCATGAAGCAAAACGGAAGTAAATGTATAACTGATAGGAAGCGGTTGTTGAGTTTAACCCGTTTGCTCTCATGCAAAATGCCTTTGTATTCCAATTATCGCATCAGCCGTTACTTGCAGCACACCTCAGTGGTTTGGTTATTATCAAAGGGGGAAAAGGCAGGAGGTAATGATAAGTTATTTCCTTAAAAACTAATAAAAACAAGGCACATAACAATTCCAATAATTTATGTCAAAATGTTTCAATGGGCACGGTATGTCTTTGGTTATATGGCTTGTATTTCGCGTAGATTACACAAGTTATCTCAAGACTTCCTCTGCATAATTGCTCTGGTCATTGTGCTACCGAACAATCTATCAGTTAATAAGAACTTGCCTCACTATTGTCTCTTTTTACGGCCTAACCCGGAGTCGTTTCCTTGGTCCCGTTTGTGCTTTTACGAAATTTCACAAACATGTGTGTCAA
This sequence comes from Streblospio benedicti, assembly GCA_019095985.1. Lineage (NCBI taxonomy): Eukaryota > Metazoa > Annelida > Polychaeta > Spionida > Spionidae > Streblospio > Streblospio benedicti. The sequence goes on from CM032667.1 coordinate 59,116,364, forward strand.
ATTATTATCCCTTTTACAGCCTCTGTATAATGTGGGCAGCTTTTGACTAGATAGGATGCATTTGTGGTAATTTTCTGATTTCCTTCGCCTAAGAACTCTTTGGCGTTGATAAATGTCAGTGCACTGCTCATATAGGATCTATATACAGACATACTACAGGCAGCTTTTGAGATTGAGCATAAAACATTTACTTGATGTGAAGTTACTGTATTTAAATGAAGGTAATTACGTACGACAGAACCTCTCTATTTGGACCACCTTTGGGACCAGTGTTTGGTGGTCTCTTTATTTATTGTAGCTCTTATGAAGGTCTGGGGCCTGGAGGTTCTACTGTACATGTATTTGTACATGATTACTTAGGCCTACAAGTATTCAATTGAAGCTATTTACAAATTTATCTATGATTACATACAAGTATTAGTTGTAAAAATATCAACAGAATGTTGTGGCACATTCAAAATGTTAATCTTTCATCAATTCATATTATACTCAACACATATATGCATTCAGTTTCGATTCCATTGCAGGTCCACTTTTCCACCGCCAATAGCATCACCCAATACCAGTGATATGCCAAATAACGCAGCAAGATCCTTTGAAGAACCAGATGTTGCTGACGAATCGAACCTGCAAGCGTCCATTGTGGCTCCTGATGCGGTTTTAGAAACCCAAGAAGACGGCTTTACGATCATTGCCGGGGCCTCCAAAAGAGGTACAGATGTCCTGGCTGAGCCAGGTTACCAATATGTGCGTGATGGCAAAATAAATAAAAAAGGACAACAAAGATGGCGGTGCTCTGTGCGGTCTAAAGCCAAATCATGCACGGCGTCTGTCATGCAGACAGGAGACACTTTTTAAGAGGTGTAAATCCCCATATTTGCCAGCCCAAAGATTCCTTGATTGAACTGTTAAAAGTCAAAGCAGACTTGAGGGTCAAGGGGAACGCGAAGCCGTTTATTTCAGGGCAAAATATTGCAAGTGAAGTGGTGGCATTACATTTGCCTAGCGAGGCACCTCTGAGAGGATTTCCGTCCATGCCTTCTCTTGCGAGAGTAACAAACAGAAATCGCCAGGCAAAGAGACCTAGTCAGCCAAAGGATCTGAACTTCAAATTTGTAACAGAGGCATTGCCAGATGATTTTCTGAAGATGGATCTTAAAGTTGATTCAGCGAGACACATAGTATTCTATAAATCAGCAGCCGTAGACATTTTGAAAAGTGCAAAAACGTGGTATGTGGATGCTACATTCAAAGCGGTCCAGTCACCATTTATGCAACTGTTCACCATACATGTGTTTCTAAAACAAGATGAAGCAATAAAACAAGTACCACTTGTGTGCGTGCTCATGAGCAGACGAACAAAAAAAGACTATGAGAGAATTTTTAAGGAGCTGAAAGACAAGTTTTTAATATTCAATTTAAAGTATGGTGTGGCAGACTGTTGAGCGGGCAATCTGGAAAACAGTGAAAAGCCAATTTGAGGATGTAAAAATAAGGGGCTGCTCATTTCACTGGGCCCAAGCTGTTTGGAAGAAGATTAATTTAAGTGGTCTGGCTCCGTCCTACTACAAGAGGAGGAAAACATTCAAGTTCCTCCGTGAATTAATGTGTTTGCCCTTTCTACCACAGGAAGATATTGAAGGCACGTTTGAAGCAATGAGGAAACTTTTGACTCCAGCTCACCCAAAGGCACTCCATGACCTATGTGACTATGTATGTAACACTTGGATATGTGGATTTTGGGAGCCCAGGGATTGGAGTGCCTTTGGGTTCAGCGTACGCTCTAACAATGATACAGAAGGTTGGCACCATGGACTCAATCAGCTGTGCCGAAACAGCAGTGTAAATGTCTATGAACTCATAAAAGTTCTAGAGCAGGAATGTTCACAATTAACACTGCAGTGTTCTTTGGTGATTGAGCAAAAACCAAAACGTTACCAAAGAGCAAAGTTTCAATAGATGCAAGGTGAAATTTCAGAGCCTGTGATGAATACAGGAAAGGAGGTGATGGAAGGGCCCGGCAATTGCAGAAAGCTGTGGCAAATAGTTATAAACCAGCAGAGTTCAGAAAAACTGCCAACATCGGCATCTGGATTCACCTCTCTTCTCGTGGAGAGACTATCCGTTGACTACGGCAAGAAGTCCAAGCTGGAGTTTGCCTGGTATTAATGGTTCAGTTATTTAAATGATTCCAATATCACAAGTATGGTCAAATTTTAATAGCAATCACATGTTTTCTCTCCTCTGCTGAAGATGCATGATGCCTTTGAATGTTATACTGTTGAAGTACGCCATGTAAGTTCACATGCATTTTTGTTGTTCACATGTGTTCTATCTGCTCTGCTAGGTGTCCACTGCCGTGGTGGAGCCTTACAACTCCATCCTGACCACTAACACCACCCTGGAACACTCTGACTGCGCCTTCATGGTCGACAACGAGGCCATCTACGACATCTGCCGCAGCAACCTGGACATCGAGAGACCCACCTGCACCAACCTAAACAGGTAGGTTGGGTTGGAGATCTGAAATCTTTCCAGTTGTTAGTGTGATGTTCTGCCATGAAGCAAATGATCATCTTGATGGCTTTTGCCAAGCGTGTTGCCATATTTATTACAAATGATAATATAGATAGTACATCCAAATTTTTTATTATTTTACGTCAACAACATTCAGTGGTTTATTTGAAAATATATTGCATGAAACAGACACCTACTGAAACTAGTGTTGAGCCTTCGTCATTCATCACATAGAACGTGAAAAACGTTTACTGGATACAAGTTGAAATTTGGTGTGTTAGAGTGTAACTGAAAACTTGGGCTATTCTCTATTTTTCAGACTGACTGGTCAGATTGTCAGTTCCATCACGGCCCCCCTTCGCTTCGATGGAGCCCTCAATGTGGACCTCACAGAGTTCCAGGCCAACTTGGTGCCCTACCCACGTATCCACTTCCCATTGGCCACCTACGCACCAGTAATCTCAGCTGAAAAGGCCTTCCATGAACAGTTGTCTGTTGCTGAGATAACCAATGCCTGCTTTGAGCCTGCCAACCAATGGTGAAATGTGACCGCAGACACGGTAAGAACTCACCTAGTACCTGGAAGGAAATTATGAAACTGCTGTATCACCGAAACAGAATCAAAATTTTAAAAAGCAGCACTAACTTAAACTATGGGGCAAATACATGGCCTGCTGCATGTTGTACCGTGGAGATGTTGTCCCCAAGAATGTCAATGTTTCCATCGCCACCATCAAAACCAAGAGAACGATCCAGTTCGTCGACTGGTGTCCCACCGGCTTCAAGGTCGGAATCAACTACCAGCCCCCGACCATGGTCCTCGGCGGTGACTTGGCCAAGGTGCTGCGCTCTGTGTGCATGCTGAGCAACACCACCGCCATCGCCGAGGCCTGGGCCCGCCTCGACCACAAGTTCGATCTGATGTACGCCAAGCGTGCCTTTGTCCACTGGTAAGCTATCATGTTCTATCTTAGTGATTTAATCTTAATCATTTAAACATTTGTAGGCTTTAAATATTGCAAGATGACAATGTGTAGTCTTGTATTTCACAATTGCACCATACTGTACCATGTTTAATTTCTTTAAATATTTTACATCAACCCTTTCTGAGAATATCTCTCTACCGTGTGTTTATAGGTACGTTGGTGAGGGCATGGAGGGGGGAGAGTTCTCTGAGGCCCGTGAGGATCTCGCTGCTCTGGAGAAGGATGACGAGGAGGTCGGCGTCGACTCCGTGGAGGGAGAAGGAGAGGAAGAGGGACAAGAAGTGTATTAGAGGGAGTGAGAACAATATAAAACATCAACAGCTGGAAACCAGCTCTATGAATGAACAAAGAATATTTTGTACATGAAATACTTTTTGTTAAAAGTGATCTCTATGTTATAATAGAAAGTTTATTTACACAAATATTAAACATTGTATTTTATTCAGTAAACTAAATGAACAAATAAAAATAAATGAACAGTCCTTTGATTATTTCTCATTAAAATAACATGTCACCACGTCGATATAGAGTTAATTTAAAGTAATTACAAGAGAGGGGCATTATGTATATGTGTTGTATTACATCCATGTATTTGTCCCTGATCAGTTTGATAACATATGTGGTCACTCCACAAAAAGAGGTTCGGCAGCCCCCCTCCCCTGGATCTGCCTATGATAGTCAGCAGGGGGACACTCAGCTGAGCCCTCTGGAGCTTTGGGGGCCTCGTAATTACTGTATTGCGCACGGTTTTTTTCTCCTTCAAAGAATAGCACCTCATTCTCCTAAGAGACATGTTGGTATTGTGTTTTCCTCCTAATTTTCACCGACCGGGCACAGTCAAGGAGTTTGATTCATTAACTATGTCAGATTTATCAGAGCTATTATTTTTAGGACTAGAGGGTCTAGTCCTAAAAATGATAGCCAAGTCAAAAATCAAGTCAAATAATCATTTATTATACTGACATGTGATATACATATTCTGATTATATTTAAAAACATTAGTAATATCACCCAGCCAATAATGGCTTATAAGTCAGTTTAAATCATATCTTATAAGTGTGCAATAAAAAATAAAATTGACAATTGTTAGTTATACAGTTTGTCTTATCTCATATTCCATGCATTTTCTATGTATTTAGCTACATAATATTGTCATAATATATATAAACTTTGCTTGATCATTAAAACTATTAAAATTTTTACGCCACAAGGACGACGTACAAGCTCGTGCTGCTGACTGCAAGAAGCAAGAAAACTCGCTGAAGACCAAGTCCAACCGATGTGACACCCACAAAGACCTCGTAGACCCGCAATCAATGCCATCGGTTGCTCAGCTGATGGTATTTGAATTCATGGGGCGCTACGAGCACCAGTTCAACTTGCCGCGAGTGATTGGGCACCGCAAGAGGTACACAGACGCCAACGCCGGTCGAGTGATCGTGGGTTTTCACCTGCGAAAGTTCAACTGGGAGAAGCAGGACTGGGACAAGGCACACCTGGGATGGCTGCAGCGATGTCGGGACGACTTTGCAAGCTGGGCAGCAGACGTGGCCGCGTACGACCCTGAGCCACCTCCCACCACAGAAACTTACCGTGACGCGACCACCCCCGGCGCGAGTGCCGCAACGAAAGCGGCAACATCCACCTCAGCAGTCACCGCGAAAGCAGCAGCAGCCGCGAGTCTCCCGCATTCTGCGAAGAGAGGCTCAGGTGAGACCAAGACCGAGAGAGAGGTTCCGGGACCCGTGTTGGTCGTCCCCACCCCTCGAGCCAGGATGATGACAGCCCTCCTGAAGACAGTGAAGAACCTCAAGGCCCCGGAGGCAGCCCCCGCCGTCGTCGAGACCCGGACCGGCGCGCCACCAAGAAGAGAGCCCCCGAGCACCGTCACCAGCAAGTCGGAGTACCCTGGCGGCATGCCGCCGGGTGCTTCGCCCAAGAAAATGGACCCACCCAGTGGTCCCCCACAGAGAGTGGGCCGTCGCCCACGAATAGAAAGGTTGTCGCTGACGCCCCAGAAGAGAAATCGCAGTGAGTCGTCTGGCTCAGAGTCAGCAGTGCGTGACCCAAAGATGTCAAAGGGGGCTGCCCATGCTGCAAACCAGCTGGTGACCTTCCTGCGACTAGAGAAACAGGCAGCACAAGACGACTGCCAAGCCTTTCGGGAACAGCTCCACCTGCTCAAACAAGACAATGCATGCCTGGCCCGCGAGCAGAAAGACAGAGAGAGCGAGTGGGAGACCACTCGCATGTTGATCGTGGGGCAGCGCGACGATGCCCAGAAAGCTGCCCAGGAATCCAAAGAGGATGCCTCACACTACCGAAAAGAGCGGGGCCTCGCTAGAGACAAACGGGTCAAGCTACGGGCACAGGTCGAGAAATTAACCAGCGATCTCAAGCCGAGGGGAGCTCGTTTGGGCCTCCGAAGGGTCCTTGGCAGAGGCTCCATTGACCCCTAGCAAGTAGAGGCCGTGTGGAAGGGGATTCAAGATTCCATGCGGGAGCAGCGTAACGACGTCACGCAGGCTCGTACGATGCTCGAAGGTCACGCAGCAGAGACCCCAGATTTTGACGTCTTCCCGGCCATGTACGCGTGTGTACGACAGGTGGCCCGTGACTTGGAAGACACCATGTTAGAGTGGATCGGCCCCCATGTTCCTGGAGTGTTGGTCCACGGGCGGACACTCGTCGAGGACGTGGCTGGCGTTCCCCAAAGATCGTCTGCAAGAAGTGGCGTTGTAGACCTCTCAGTCGAACGCGCCGAAGAGACCGCCCAGCTCTGGGGGGCGTTAGAAGCCACCAAGATGGAAGCTGAGGCCGCACAGAAGCTCGCTGATCGTCGCACCCGTGATATGGACCGCACGTTCCGGCAGAGTACAGCATATGCAGACAGCCTGCGCGAGCTGGCCGCGGGTATGTCTTACCTCGTCCAGAAGATGAAGGAGTGCGACCTACAAAAGAGTGGAGCAAAACCCCGAGAACTCCGTGACGTGGGGGAAATGGAGTCCCATGTCGACGTCATGTTAGAGACGCTTCAAGACGTAGAGGACGCCGCTGCTCATGCCATCAGGATGCAGTGTGAGACCCCGACGACTTCGACCGCCGGAACAAGGGTTGCCGCGAAGAAGTCATCCTCCAGAACAGAAAAGACCCCCAGCGCGGGCTGATCCGGTGTGGATTCGCCAACACACAGCTGGGCTGCCTTGCCTCGATGGAGATTGATGACCTCGAGCAGCTCTTTGCCCCACCGATCCCTGCGCCTAGAAAAATGGGACGCGGTGCGAGGCCCAAAGACGTGGCCGGAGCAGGAGCTCCCCCACAGGACCGTTGTCGCAGTCGCTCACACGATCGTGGGGACAACAGCGGAAGAGAGTCTCCAGATGCTGGACTACAGTGAGGCGGTGCAGACAGATCGGCATGTCGGGCTAACGTGGCCCACCAGGCGTGTTGGTCTTGAAAGAACCTTCCCAGCGACGCCAGGCGCGGCGCAGTGAAACCATGGTGGCTGGGACACCATGAAGTCAGGGTTATCCTCGCAGGATTTCGGTCTAGTTGCCAAGCGTGCCTGTAGGAGGTGGGCTTTTGAGTCCAAGGATAATCCGCCCCAGTTAATAGAGTGGCCGACCAGCCCCGGTTAATGTACTCTACATGGTACGTCCAACTTGTAACCGGTGGCTTCCCGCCCTTTTTATTGTATTTTTGGCCATACTTCCCATGTAAGTGGGTCCCCGTTTCCCCGCACCACTTTCTCTAACGGTGTCCATGTTTATTATTTTTACGATTCAAGAAACCAGATGGACAGTGGGGGAGAGTGTTTCTTCTTTTGCAGTTCAAGTCCTCGGGTGCGACGAGTCAAGCTCCCTCCCTCATCAATGTCAACATGGCCTCATCGTCTGGCAGTCTTACCTGCAAAACCATCGTCGACCTCCCGAACTTCAATTGGAGCCGCGTCGTCCTGCAGAACTGCCTGCGCGGATGTCGCGCGCCCTACAGTTTGCCGCAAGCGGAATTAACTGCACCGCAGGCCGAGGTGACTCCGTGATGTCGCCGTGTTCGAGGACCGCCCGCGCTGTTGGATACTTTTTATTGTTTTGTTTTTATGTAAGTAGATTGCATGTAAATGTCTCACACCCTTAAAAGTGGAGTGTGGCAGCTCCATGTAATCTGGGGGAGTGTGTAACAAAACTCATTTTGTGTAGTCTCCAGTGTGCAAGAATTGTAGCATTCTCGCGTAGTATAAAATTAGTTATAGAAGTTGCACTGGACTAGGTATAGCTTTCCCGTTACACATACACACACCTTGTTAAGTATTGTTGTTGTCCTTTATTATGGCCACAGTAGGATTATGGACCCAGTACTCTCTGGTACTGGTTTTTGAGCCGATTAGTGGCAGTTCTCCTTTAGCGCTCGTCAGAAGCGGTAGGGCTGGCAACCTATTCTCGATCTCGGGAATAGGCCCTCTTTACACAATTCTACGGAGGTTAACCCGATGGGTGCCTCTCCCAACGTGGTCCTGGCTCCGTGTTGTACTGCGTAGGGGACGCCTGAAACAGTGCGTGTCAGCACCGGTGCGAAGTCCTTCCCGTGAGAAGGCCCTTCGTGAAACCCGGGGTGTCACCAGCTACTCTGCCCCCATTAGACGGGACTGATGGTTAGACAGCTGTTCACGGTATAAAAGCCTAATACACAACGAGAAGCGTATTTGGGGTTCTGATCGAGTACGTACTGGTGCGTCCACTCGGGTATAAGACCCACCAGGGACACGGGGGTTCGTTTGGTCTGGACGGGCTTGTACACAGCACCGGGACACGGGGTAGATCTCTATAGGGCCTTTGGTCTGGAGATCCCGTGCCTCCCTGTGAGCCCACAGATTTCGAAATAAGAAGGATCGTCCAGGCAAGTTCTTCCACTGCGCTTCCTGAGGTGACCACCAGTCAAGACCGGCAGATACAGAACTCACTTTACATTTTTTAATGATATTTGTTTACAACAACTGTTAACAGTGGCTATGTTATGGAATTCCAACTTGAGCAGATGAGATTTTTTAAAATCTAAATTATCTATAAGTGCAAGTTAATTAGACGGTGTTTTAGTGTAACTAACATCGTGGAGAAATATATAAAGTTACCAGTTCTAAGCTATATATGGATGCTAGTACTGGACCAGTGTCATTAGAAAATATATAATTTGAAATGAATTGTGTTTTTAGAGAAGGCGGTACAAAAACAATATTGTGTTCCTAGTACAGTGTACTAGACTGGGCAAAAGAATACGACCGTAACCTTTACTTATGCTCATGTTATTTTAAACATTTCACATTGAAGATATATAAGTCTAAGTTAATAGTAATGATTAATGCAATATACTATGTTAAGATTTTTTATGATGTTTGATTGATAAATCATTGCCGGGTGTTCATGCACATTCACGGATTTCCGTTCAGCAGTCTAATATTGTCAAAAGTTTTCTCCCTTTCGCTCCCAAATGGTCTTTTATCCTACATAGTAGAGACTCCGCTTGCAGAAATATTCAAAGTATCTAAGTAGCTAATTTACAAATTGCATTGTGTGTACCATTGATCACCAAGATATCTTTTAGATTCGTTCCTCTCATTCTAAATTGACGCACATACAAAATATTGGTTAGGCGGGTCATGGAACTAAAGAGCAAAGTTAATTTCTGATAAAAGAAACTATGAAACGATTCATAGAGATTCATTAAGATATCTTACATTACAATTAACATGATGATGATTACCGATCTGTATCGAAGTATTTCGTTTAATCAGCACCGGTTGATCAGCCCACAACATGAGACAGTATAAACATAGGGGGTAACGTAACCAGAATTCGGCCCTCTCAGGAATCGGTCCCTGTAGTGTAAAATACATTTTCCCCTTCGCATAACGTGAATTTATGCAGTAAATTGGATTATAAGCTGTCATCAACAGTGCTTCACAATGATCATTATATTTTTTTTCATAAAAAAGACTATGCCTTATGGCCACAACACAACACGACAATTACACATTTCTGTACGGTCTGTGTCATGCAGAGCTAAATTTCCCTTCCAATTTTCGGCCCTAATAAGTTTTAGTTTTAAGTTTAAGTTTTAGTTTGACGCTCCTATGATCTACTAATATCTATAAAACTTCTAATTATTTTGTTTTGGATGAATGTGCCTTATCAGTTGTAGTTATCTTTTGTGAATGATTCAAACATAATCCCAAGGTTCTAGTTCGAAAATATAGAGGCACCGAAAACTGGTGTTACGTTACCCTTTAGAGAATTTGCGGATTAGCTACTACACAAATCCCGTAACATACACGTACTATTAGCAAATAACTATAAAGGTGGTTAAAAAGGTATTGATTTGAAGTATATTGTATATGATATCATGGTGTTTAAGTTCGGTAAAATAAAAGTTGGAATCTCTTTCCTACCCCAAATATCGTTTTTGGTCCACTATTCGCTTCATATACATATAATTGAAAAGAGCATAATGCAACCGGAACTTCTTTAATTGTAAATTGTATTCCAGCATTGATTGCCAGAGTTGAATGTATGAATGTGTGATTCACCATGTAATGTAGAGGGAAAATACTGTTTTTGAAAATGCATGCATATTCACATACATGTATTATCAGTTAGATTATAGAACAACCCTATAATAATTGCGCATCACTTTATTAATATATAGGTTACACACTTCATTAATATATAGGTTACATCAAAGACGAACTCCTTGCTTGCTTCAGCAGTCATTAGTCCCATAATGTGCGTATGATTTACATCTCCAATCTTCATTAACACGGTTTGCTCATACTATTCCAGTAAACTGCAGAATAAATATATATCGTTATGAACGTGTGTATAATATTCAAATATGAGGATGTTTATATATATATATATATATATATATATATATATATATATATATATATATATATATATATATATATATATATATATATATATATATATATATATATATATATATATATATATATATATATATATATATATATATATATATATATATATATATATATATATATATATATATATATATATATATATATATATATATATATATATATATATATATATATATATATATATATATATATATATATATATATATATATATCAAGCAACACGCAGGTTATGAACCGGGACGAGGGTTAGGTGGCCCACCAGCTCTCGTGAGTGTATGACCCAATTGATCCAATTCTCGGTGGCGGCCGGAAAGGTTAACTGCCCGACATGTACAGTTGGACATTTTGAAGATGGCGACAGGTGCCCTATAGCTTAAAATACTTCATATGGGATGTTCTCGCAACCTGCCAAATTTCATGCTTCTTTCATTCCGTGAACGATTTATCACCAGGCAGCCTGACTAATGATATTTTTTTATGTAAATCAGTGCTGTGAACTAAAGAAACTCTATCTATACATTACCAACACAACGAGCACGTTCAAACGTGAGGCTGTTTTCTTCAGTGATCACTGTACTAGCCCTGAGGAAGATACTATATAAGAGTATAACCTGTTTTTCGTAGAGTTGGCATGTGCATTATAAAGGTATTTTTTGCTAGCAAAGAAACAGAAGTACAGGCGTACTAATCCAAGCGTACCAAGAAACTGGAGTCCTGGTTTTACGTTGCATATGGCGCTCGTGCATCGTACAAAGACTTTACTGCCGTTAAAACACTTTTTACACCACTTGGCACCCACATCTACAACACAGCAATGTACAAATATAAGCAATGTATTCAGATAAATATGTTTAATAGACATGTAGATTTTGTTAAATAGCTACATATAGAACCCCGTCAATCTGTCCTTGACAAGACTTTCGCTCTTCACGCAAGAGCTTCGTCGGGCCTGATGAAATGATCCTCTCGATCCATGATAGTGGCGGTCAGGTGCTGGTGGTCTTTCGTGAAAAGCGAAAGTCTTGCCAAAGACAGATTGACAGGTTTCTATAGGTAGCTATTTGTTTGAATATGATTTTGATTGATAAAACCCAATGCAAACATCCATTCATTGAGGGGATTCATCCATCACTTTGAAAATCTGATAATGAGTTGTGAGACAGCAATACATCTATAACATTTTGGGTGTCCACATAAAGCGACATGATTTATTTGTGTGGTAAAAATATATTTTAATATGATATTTTGCTATTATTTTAATGTCCCATAATCAACCAACTAGCTACAACCAACATTCAAACTCCCCCAACACATTGTAAAGAAGAACAGATACGACTCTTATACCAGCGTATTGAAACGTTCTTTGAGCACAATTGTAATAAACAGTGGTATAATAAGTGTATTACAGATCGTGATCGTTTCCAATCGCCACGATATTTCATGTTCACCTTAACGTTTAGAGGACTATACATAATTGTTTGATTTTGCTTATATAGCATACATTTTTAAGTTGTCTCTTACCATCTGTGTCATCACCGCTTTGGTATGCAACTCCGACTGCTTCGCCCCAAGATAGCGTCGATTTCTGGTTCCGAATGGCGAACCAGTACACTTGATTATTCATGTGCTTGGCTGAAGGTTCCCACCGTTTGCGGTCGGCGGAAAAAAAGCCTCCTTCATGCCACCAATCCTCGGAGTCATAATCATAAATCACATTTTCAAATATTATCGCTTCATTCATTCTGTATTGTCTCCTATACATAGTTTCGACCTTCAGTTGCAACTTCTCCACTGAATAAAAAATGTACAGGGCGTATAAATTATGTTAGTGATTTAAGATTCGTGAAGAGAGTTGTTCGAGACTAATTCTATAGTAGATTCATTTGAACATCTACAATAAATTAGAAATAAATGTGGTCCCTCCTCGTCGAAGAAAAAAGGCGCAGATATGCTTGGGCAGGTCAAAACCGTTCGTCCTGTTGAGACTAGCCTTCTTCACCTTGATGTGTATGCCTTCAGCTATATATTTATCAGCTGTTAACTGCCGAAAATTGGGACGTCATTATTCCTAATGCATTATAGTTGTTGAAATGAATTCACTATAGAAATATATGATTTACACGACAAATGTGCGTTAATTATGATGTTCGTGGCTGGTTTTTATACGTTACGATGAATACAATCCATTCACTTCAGCAGCAAAGTCCTAACCATCGATGTTGAATAATTCGTATTCTAGAAATTATATTCACAAATTCACAAATACATGTATACGCATGCATTATGTATTGGCTAAAGGTAAGTCTGCAATGGAACTCACTGCAATAATGTGAATGTAGGTATGTAGCCCACGGATGGTGACAATTGCAATCGTAATCGCATCGGTTTAATGTTTTACAGGCGGCACCTGCAAATATAAATCAATAATTTTACCACTTAGTCATGTTGCTCAAATGTGATAAACTACATATAATATCATAATCAAATTAACAGTTTCCACAATAGTGTACCAGTAATCGGGCATCACATGTGCCTACAGAACTTGGCAAGAACATACCCTTGTACTAGATCTAGAAAATCTCTACAGATGTGATACGTAATCCCACGCCCCAAGCCCATATGATAATCCCACACTAATGACGAAGTCGCACAATCATACAATTAGATGACTTGTTTACATACATCAGCACATTTATAGAAATCATCAAGAATAAACGGCAACCATGTGGTTCACGGCTTATAAAACAGCAAACAAATATACACTCATTTACTTACTGTGACATGGCCCACAACTAGAAGCTAGATGTATCGCCATCATCATCAGCAGCACCAGTGTTCGGAGCAGTTGGAACTTCATTATCCCAAAGACAACGTTTGAATAATTTAAGCCGCGTAACGGTAGGAGCAACTTCGCGCGTGTTCCGTTGTAGAGACTGGAGCGTCGTTGGTTTGAATTGAAGCTGCTTGGCGGCCCCCTATTTATCACGTGACCTAGCCGTAGGACTGACGTGTCTCTGTCCACCTGTTGTTGGATGACGCAGCTTTAGGAATAGACCCCATACACGTCATGGCGATGATGGAAAAGCTTGTTCAGCAGAGAAACAAGGCATCAAGCTGCCTGCGACTGAATGAAGGCTCATAAAACTGATGATGGATGGACTTGTAGTGAGCTGCCGAGATTATATCAAACCAGATCCGTGTACGCTGCTGAATGTGCGCTCGTAAAAGTGGCATGAGTCACTACTGCTGGCGTATGTGCATTGAAGAAACGATTTTTCATGCGGAAAAACCTAAACAACTATATTGCATGCGAATACCGTCTGGATGGTCTACCTTGTAATGGTTGAGATTCTTCTGGGTGAGATGATTCTGAGTGTGTTGAGAACCTCATGAAAGGGACATTAAAGCCATCCTGTTCGGCCTCTGAAGTTATCTTTTAAAATTTCGAGGATGATTACATGGGCAAACTATTTCAATCAACCTTCAGTATTACTTCTTTTGGAGTGTGACTGTATGTTTGCTTGACACTTACATGCATGTGTAGAAACGTTAGTTATTTACCTAAATTACGAATTCATTCATTCTACAAAGATTATATCCCAAATTAAGTCTCCAGTCACAATAAACAAAAATAACCAAAAATGAGACCATATGTGATATCCAGAATCAGACAAATTGCAAATCTGTAGACATGGATCAAGCTAATAAAGACCCCAAACAAACTAGAATCAATTGATACAAAGAAGACCGTGGCATACTGGATATTCTTCCAAATGTCTGGATAAACCCTTTCCGTTGTGCTTGTGTGCTTGATAAGTGAATTTATTGTAACAAATGGAATCTTATGGAAACAAAACAAATAGGGAAAAAAGCTTGCTAATCTTTCGGAGTGGAAAGACAACAGAGTGATTGTGTGGTAAAGACATTCCATGACCCACTCCCCAGAATGAATTATCAAAACCTCTTTAGCTTAATAAGAGAATCAAAACAAACATACAGTCACAAGCCAAAAGAAGTAATACTGAGGGCTGATTGAAATATTTTGCCCATGTAATCATCTTAGAATTTCTTAAGCACCTGAAAGGTCCTATCCCTTGGCCACTTGCAGCAAGTGAAGGCAGCCTCCGAAATACATTTAAAGTTTTGTTGGCAAGAGAGCCTCAGGAACATAGAAGTCTGACAAGGTCTTTCCCACAGAACAATGCCCGTTTGATTGGTGACATGGCATTTTTTGTTTTGAAATATAAATGGTGATCTTTGAATCTGTCTCTTTTTGTGTAGATCTCAGCTCATTGATAGCCTCGGCTGCATGATTATGCACTGTATAGCGGCATTCATCACAAGTAACTAAAACAAACACAAAAAGCGTGCATGTATCCAATATTGTAACAAAACGAGTTTTGTGTAAGTCTCCAGTGCGCGAGAATTGTAGCATTCTGGCTTGATATGAAAGCAGGTCCTATAAGTTGCACTGGGTAACGTTTAGCTTCCCTGTTACACGCACCTTGTTAAGTCTTGTTGTTATTGTGATGAAATTGGCAGTATACACCACTGCCCAACCTTGTCCGAGCACCGCCTTCCACTTGACAGTATTGTTCCTGGGGTGACGCGGCAAGCTAAGCCCACGCACGGTTCGGGGTGGTCTTGCGGTTCTCTAGATGACTCCTCGTTGTGTTCTAAAGCTCTCCACTTACGCCCCGGCCTGGATTCCGGCTATCCACTGACGGTGTTCACCCCTTGGTTTCACAAAAGGCCTCCATTCGAGGAGGACTTCGTACTGGTGCTGACACGCAGTGCTTGAGACGTCCCCTACACACAGCCACACGCAACTCAGTCCAAAAGAGGGAGGAAGACCACCGGCCATCCTCGGCCGCTTCGACAGCAGTCCACGTGGCCATGAAGTCTCTGTACTGGCTCTTCAAGGTGTCTTCCACGGCTTTCCAGGACTTCTCCACAGCCTTGGTGCTTGCCCTCTCACAGCCGTCCAGGGACCCTGTGGAGGACCACATCACTTTGCCTTGGCTTGGTGTGTGGTGGATCCTGGGTTTGCCCGACAGGATCACAATGGTCGCATCGCGCTGTAGTTGTGTGACTTCATCATTGACGACAGCCAGTTGTTCCCCCAACTCAGTTGTCTCTCGCTGTGCTTCTTCTACTTCTGCTTGCAAGCTTCTGATGTGCTGTTGTAGAAGGGAGTTGCTTTGCTTGAGCTGCCGACTCTCCTTGATGAGCGCATCTCTATGAGAACACATCTAGCCCAGCTTACCTTTGAGCTTGACGTTGTCGGCCTTGTGCTTTTTGGCTTGCGCATGTGCTGCCTTTTTGTCGGCGACGAGTCTGACTCACTTGCTCCTCCAACGCTGTGCGAACATCCTTGAATTCTTGTTCCGTTTTCCTGGTTTTGCTGCATATAGTGCTCAGCTGGTCTTCCGCGGTTACAGCCCACGTCTACCACTCTCTGCCGCGGACGCTTTGTCATCGTTGACACCTGCTCCTTTGACTTTGTCTTCGACTTGTCAGCAGATGGCTTAGGGGAAACTCGCTCCTCAACAGGAGGATTCGAGACGTCCGACTCGGGGTACGTGGATGAACTCATCACAGTACTTGTGGCTTGCTGCTTGCCTCACGACCCAACTCTTCTCCAATGAGGCGGAGATAGAAATCACCATTGTCGTGAGTGCTGTTGCTGTGGGCTCTGTCGTTGGCTGGTTGCTGTACACAAGATCAGCAGGTTTCTTCACATTGAACTTGGCCTGGAGCATCTCCATCATAGGGGATCTAGGTGGAGGAACCGTGCTGGGGGGTCCCGTGGCCCCCTTCACCCTGGGTTCAGCTGCTGCTTTCCCCATAGGATGCTTCTTGCTGTTGCACTTTGTTTGCAGTCACGGGTCGCTGGATAGTGCTACTGTAGCCCCCCGTGAGCTTGTGCGGCGCTGAGTTACTCTCAGTGAAGCTGGCTATCCACTTGACATTGTCAGTCTTGCACGTCTCTAACCATTCAACGTGCTGGCACCCGCATTCCTTCTTGGTGTAGTCGATTCGTAGTCGATGGTGGAATCCTACCACGACCCCCCTCACAAGGTTGGCATTGTTATACCAACGCTTCCAGCTGACGATTCTTGGTACACCGACTCTGTTGTGATAGGTCTCCAAGAACTCCAAGAACTCCAAGAACTACCACCATCTGTTGGGCAACGGAGTTGTCATTATGGACATGTCATCCCGGAAATCCGCCACATGATAGCCCATGGAGTCCTTGGTTTGCTCGTCACGGTCCCCCTCTTCATGGGCTTGGCATCGAAGACAGCCTTCAACACCCCATTGAGGATCTTGACTTCTTCATAGTGGTGGTTAAGCAGATGGCCCACTGCTGTTGACACAGACGGAAAACACAGCCCCTGAATCACCGCATCATTCTCGGTGACTGGCTTGGAACTGAAACAAGGAGCCAGAAAACAGCATCCCTGACGCATGTGAAAATGCTGCCAGTGCTCGAGGACGCACTCGAATCCCTTCCATCCATGTTATTAGAAGGATTTTGAGGCAGGTTCTCACAGTGGTTCTACAGCAAACCGACTGCAGTCTTCTGGTAGGCGGTGGAGTCGGTCGTACTCCTTGACAACCATGGCTTGCAGTTGTGGGAGCACGCCCTGGGGAGAATCTAATGCAGCCCACAGTTCACATCCCTTGACTGGGCATCTCTTACCGCTTTCCAGCCTCACAGTTTATAGAGCTTCTATATTCTTACGTGGCATGGTGTTCTTCGGCAGCCTCTGTACAGGGACTATCAATTCCTGCAGCAGCAGGGGGTAGCGAGTGAGCCCCAGCTGCAATCAGCGACCTTTAGCCGCGACATGGCTGGTCCCCGCCCGCGATCATTTTGTGCAAACATATTGTGACCTCAAGCCACCTCCGCGCTGCTTCGCTGCATTTACTTGGTTCGTTACTGACTTGTTCGCACTTCCCCACGGTCACTATGTCCTGATCGTGACCCCGCCACTCCCGTGGAGAGAACCTGTTTGCGACAAAGCTTGCTTGCCACCATTGTTTTAATTCCATGCTTTCCCACATATCTCTACATAGCCTACTTGACTATTCCACTCATGCTGTGCTGGTTCCTCCTGTTTGCTCCCCTTGTAACCCAAGCAACCTTACTCTCGCTAGCTCTCCCCCAAGTTTTGACATAAAACCTTTGGCAATGTGAGTGGGATCTTTGAATTGTTTCTGTCATAACTTCCATCAAGCTTGGCCCGGCACAAGCCATTAGTCCAGTCAAATTAGGAATTTAGTGGGAAAAAAGTAATGGGTATTCCATTTCTTATTTTTTTCATATCTATACACCATATAGTGCTTCAGAAAAAAAAAATCCCCATCAATCCACCTTGGGCAAATTTTTTTATAGCAACTTGATTTTTTTTATACCAAAACTGGACAAAATTTAGGGGTAGGTGTAAATACACAAAGGGGGTTGTTCTGACAGGTTACGGAAGCTGATTTAGTATAATGTTATTGAGAAATAGTGTATCAGCAAAATGTAACAAAGCCGTGTGCTGTTCTCCGTGTTAGAATGCTCTGCGTGTACTGTTTGCAATGCATTTAATAGGGGGAAATGGTCATTTACCATTGCTGTTTTTTTTTAATGTTACCTATATTTTTCATCGTGATTATTATGTAATAACAGATTATCTTCATTGTAAGGTCTGTGCGCTTATTTTCTAGCATTAATTCGTCACTAGATCAAGCATTTTCGCGTACAGAAAAACGCGAGTGGGGAAGCAAAACAGTCAGTAGACTTTGCTAAATATCTCCTTCCATACCTCACTCAAAAATATTTTATTATTATACATATATTCTATAGATGTATGCGTTTCCAATCATATGAATTAAAAAAATTTGGAAGCACATTTTATCAATAAACTTTGAAGGTAAATATGGGCATTATTTCGATGGTGGATTTAACAACTGTAATACCTACAATAGATGTAAATGCTATCTTGCTGCCTATCATAACATTATTATTTATATCATGAAAAGAAGAAAGTACACACTGTCTGTTATCAAACTCTTTATTCTTTCATAATTTAATGCATTATATGATGTCCTGTAATAAATTTTCTTGATCAGCTTCTCTCCTTTCACATGTTCCGACATGACACTTCCGTGTGCACGGCAGCCATTGTAAAAACCTGCTAGTAGACTTTGCTTAATATCCCAGTCCATACTCCACCTAAAAATATTCTATTAATATCTGTATAATTGGAAGAAATATGCGTCTCCAACCATACCAATCATGAAACAGTTGTACGATATTTCATTATTAAACTTTGATAATCAAAATGTGCATCTTCTCGATGTTCAATTTGACAGCCACAACATCACTAAGCGGTTTGGTAAAAGATACTGCAAGTAGATTTTGCTTAATATATCAATCCACATCTCACCCAAAAATGTTTTATTAATATATGTATACTCTACAGATGTATGCGTTTCCAAGCATATCAATTATAAAAATTTAGTATAACATTTTAGTACTAAACTTTGAAAGTCAAAATGGCCATTATTTCGATGGTGTACTAGTATTTGACAGGTGTAACAAGATGTTTACTGTTTACATGGTTTAGTCTAGACTTTATGCATAGCAGCCATTGTCAAAACGCAGATTTGGTAAAAAAAAGATGCCAGTAGACTTTGCTTATATACATACCTCACCCAAAAATATGTTATTAATATATGTATAATCTATAGAAGTATGCGTTTCTATCCATGCCAATAACAAAATTTTAGTTAGATATTTCATCACTAAACTTTAATAGTCAAAATTAGCTTCCCATCACCAATGATTTTGACAGCTGAAACACGATGTTGATAATAACTGTTATTTTGTTGTATTTCTACGAGAGTAATGTTATTAATTTAATAAAAATAACAGTACCAAAGACCTTAGAATGAATCATTGTAAGGTCTGTGGTAGTACACTAATTAGAAATTAAAAGAAATCAATAAAACTCAGCTGTAACAGAGACAACAGACAGTCACAGCATTGCATACTCAGCTGTAACAGAGGATCAGCAGAAGGAACATTCTGAACAGTGTTAACCATCAGGAGTTGAAATTTGACATTCTTCTGAACAAATTGGGAAATTTACACCAGGCATTTTCTTTTTTTTCTTTCGTTTTACTATAGTATACAAAAATTTTTTTTATGGTTGACTACGAAATCAATAGCATTTCTTGAGCCTTACACTTGCACCTGATGAACTGCAAAACATTGGTCGGAGCTATGTTCTGATCTATTGGAATTGGCTCGAGTGTCTTTTCACCACGTTGCCAGCCCTCCAAACAAGGATCAAGTGACTCTGTATTTAGGTCAGACCACTGTCTAACTTGAATGTATACACGTAAAGCATGGAAAAAGGCTGCACGTTCAGTAGGTGGCATTCTTTGTGGTTCTAGAACATGTAATCGAGCTATCATCGATTGATATTTCAGGAATCTTAGCTCTGTCAGTCTCTGTATGATTTGCCCCAAAAAGCAATGCAAAAATCTTTATTCCTGTTTTGCCAACAGTCAAGGGAGACTTAAAGTTTTCAAATCTTTCGATCATCAGTAGTAGTAAGAAGAGGTCAAGCGGGAATAAGGTTTTTACCCTTCACAGCCGTGAGTTGCTCCTTGTTGCTCAAGGCGGCAAGAGAGCGAGCCCGCTCAAAGTGACTTGGTGCCAAAAGTTACTGCTCGTTGGCAGTTAAAACCTGACACTGTTGTGACTGGAGCTTTGGATGTGTGTGAGAGGCGGCCTAGGAAGTGCCTGTCCCTGCCTGCTTGGGGAAAACGCCTGTCCCTGTCCCATGTAGAAGCGTGCAAAACGCCAACCCCCCCTGCTCAACCCTGGGGAACGGTGTGCCTGCTTTTTGCCTAGCGAGTGCAAAGCGCCTGTGTTGCTTAGTCTCACTGACTCCACCTGCCCAACAGCTCACGGTGGGAAGAAGTCAATCGCTGGGCACCTGTACCGCGACTCAGACGTAGCAGGGCAATGATTACAAGGAAGAGGCTGACCGCATTTGTCTCGGAGATGAGCTCGTGCAGGCAAAAAGAAGTGAATCGTGTTGAGTCACAGGAATTAGTCTGGCTGATGAGATAGCGGCAGCCCCCAACCGGTGTTCATCGAGCATCGTGGTTGAGGAACTCAACACGAACGCAGGGGAGGCCAACCAACTCAAGCAAGATCTGGCCCTTGCTAAGCAGGAGGCACAGCTTGCGAAGGCCTATGCGTTGCAGTGCACTCTTGATGTGGATCGCATGCACCATCAAGGTTCCAAGAATGCGGATAACCTCTGTGACATGTCCCTAACTTTTTGCGAGCTAGTAGACAACCTTCGCAACCTGAGCCTGCAGCTTCCCAACACTCTTACAAAGGCGCCCGAGTGAAGTTGAAAGTCCACAAGTGGACCTGAACAGGAGCAATAACTGGACGACTGTTATAGCTGAATCCAGGCTGTTGGCAACGCATCAGACTCTGTCCAAATGCAGCCGCGGATGACATCAGCGTGGGAATGGGGACTCCAGGGTGACGGCAAAGTCAACTCGCGAACCCTCAGCTCGCGATCTTCCACAAGCAGCTGGAGCCATTCGTCCATCTCCATCGAGAGTATGGAAATGGTCTCCGACTCAGACAGTTGCATGACATCACCCCCAACTGTGGCTGCAAGCGGTGGTGCGCCGGCTGCAGCAAACAAGACCTCATCAGGCAACAGGAAAGGGAACCCTGTGCCTTCTGCTACAGCAGCAAGGGCAAGGAACCAGTCCGCATAGTGGGGGAGCGCCGCTAGCGGGACTCCGCCCTCCTTGACTACAAAGAAGTAGGCGCCAGGCTGGGAGAGGACACATCACGCCACCTGATGAGTTGTAGGTGGTGTGTCTGGTCAGCAAGTTGGTCACACTTTCGGGTGGTGGCAGAAGCCCAGCAATGCCGGACGTGGCGCGGCGAAATCTTGTCGGCTGGGATGTCAAGGGAGAAAGAGTCACCCTTGCAGGCGGTGAGCCAGTTACTACCCTCGCCTGTAGGAGTTGGACTTTTAAGTTCAAGGTTGATCTGACCTATAGTGGCTTTAGTATTCCTTGTTGTCAGCTAATGTACCCTTCCAACCTCGTAGCCGGCGAACCCCGCCTTAGTTATAGTTTCCTTGTCCCTTTTTCACGTTAAAGTCCCTTTCTTATATTAATTGTATTCTACTCATAATGAACTGTGAATATTATGCTACATTTATTTGAGTGATTTATAATTTTCCACACTCATATCCCGTGTGTACTATTGTGCACGTATTGACATGCTTTTCCGTGGCTATGTAAGTTATCTTAAAATGTATCACTCTTAGTGACCTATTATTGCTTTTTTTGAAATCATTGACCTTAAAAACCTACTTAGTGATATTAATATCATCTTTCTATGTTGTATATTAAGTGAGTTAGAGCCATTTACCTATTCTGGTGGCCATTGTTGTGGCCATCTTGAATAACGCGAAATCCTACAGGGTGCCAAAAGTCCAGCCAGTCAATTGGTTATCCCAAGACACCCTACTAACAGTATCAAATGAGAAAAAAATATAACTGACAAAAAAGGGGTAGGCTACCTGGCACCCTGACTAATAACTTAACCCAATCATGTATGAGCAAATAAAATATGATTGTCCATTTTATCTGAGTACTGAAATATACTCCTATAAAAATCCTTTCTAATACCTTCTCAATAGTCAATATTGATTTTCTTTGAATTATTGATTCAATAAAAGTGTTATTGTAATATTTTATGGTGTTTAGATATTACCATGATTACAAGGAAATAAAATGCAAGACTATCCAGCAACATTTATGCTAGTTACCAAAGGTCTTTGTCAAGGACCATTGGAAATGTCATTGTGGAATAATTTGTATTATTGTTTTTTTCAAATATTAAAGAAAAATTACATTTTTCTGTTGCAACACATTAGATGTAGTCATTGTTGTAGTGTGTGGACGGTTCGAGAAAATTGAGACCGGTTAATCGGCCCTGCAAAACCGAACCGTAACCGGTTAACCGCCGATTATCGCTCATCCAAGTAGTTCATGTTATTTTAAGGAACTGCATGCAAGGTGCATGATCAAATGATAACTAAATTAATGCCCACATAATATGCATTGCTAACTTGTTTCTTTTTCACCTTCACATTCCCATCCATTATCTATAGATTTGGCAAAATTATGTGCGTATTAAAATACGTATTCATGTTTACAGTTTACTAGTTTCACTATCGTTTTTGTGTATAGATGAACCATAGCGCATGTTTCTATCAATATTAGCGTTTGAAAAAAAATCGCTTATGCATTTCGTCTTTTACGTTCAACAGCAAGTCAATTTGAACTGCCAAAAAATGTTAAATCACGCAAAAATAATGAAATATATGGATATAATAGCTTGAGCACGAAAATAATCATCAAAATCAATAACCGGTTTGTCAATGTAGTGACCGGTTATGCTTAGAAAATCGACCGTAGCCGGTTATCCGGTTAACCGTCCACATACTACATTGTTGTATATAAATAACAAAATTACAGCACGAAATGAACTTTGAGTAAGCTTCAGTCCAACACCCTGGTGAAACAGAGGACGTTTTGGGCAATTTTTAAGTGCATATTTAAAATGTCTGTAAAATAATACGCCAAAGGCGGATTGATGGGGATTTTTTTTCTGGAGTTCTGCATGGTTTATAGTTATGAAAAAACAAGAAATGAAATACCCATTACTTTTTTCGCACTAAATATAAAATTTGATGTACCATGACTGGACTAATGTAAAGTCAATGGTGCTCAATGGCGCAAGAAGACCCGTCGACGGGAACAGACACCGCCTCATGATGTGGTCGACGGATTCACACCGTACCACAATCCCAGTTGGCGACAGGACCAGCGGAACGAAAGGAAACTTCATCAACGACCCTGTGCCGGGGCAGTTGGGGCCGCCAACGGCCCATAAACACGGCCGGCGAAGCCCGGTGATGTCAAAAGTGGTACCGGAGAGCGCAGCACGGTGTCAGCGAGATCAAAGGGAATACCAATCAATAATCCCCTCGGTCAACGGTGTGGGCCTGGACGGTATCCTGCGACTTCTCCGAGGAAGTGGCCAGAAATTATGCTACGGCGTGGCTTTTGGGTAGAGCGGCGCGGGCGCGAATGTCGTAAATGACCCACTTCGTACCGCCGGTACCAATGGAATGGCTTTTCGAGCAGTTCAACTCCGTTGGCCCCAGTGCGGCGTTGCGCCCCCCCTCCCGGGGACCAAATTTTGTCGGAAAATGCTATTTTTAGTGACAAAATAATTACAAAACACTCAATGCCGCCGGTACGAAGGGGTGCGCGGCATCAATAGAATTGGGGGCGTTAACGAAGCTAGCTGTGAGCTTGGGCCCAAGGACTAAATATTGTGTTGATGTCTGTACTGTATAACCAGTATGTTTTGTTGTTATTAAATTTCGCAGTTTCAATCTATAAATTATTTTGTGCCTTCAATTTTGTGGTTTCGGTACATCCTGGAATTACCTATCTTAGGCTTTAGTTAATATTTGCTGACTATTTTATTTTGTAATTCTGTATAATAGCCACGAAATTTGCAAATTAACTCATGCTCAAGCCTTTCTTGTTTTACAGCACATTGTAACTATGGAATATTTGATGTAGATAGAAATAAAGTTTGACTACAATGTTTATTTTACATCTAAAAATAAAAAAAATAATCATGCCTCTTGAATCTGAAAAAGATGTGTCTTAAAAGTCAAAGAAGAAAATATATATTCTCTGAAAAAAAAATTTGGACTTGAAACTAAATTGCCAAACATCAAATGGTTCGTGCCTAATTATATGTCCGTTTACTGGATGACATCCGTGATGTCTAATTATATTGTTTTGAACTTCCTAAGTATAGACCACGTGTTTAAAGCATATTCACTCATTTTGTGACCCTCTTTCATGACATCTAGATCTAGATCAGTGTTTTATATTCCACTATGCACACACAGTTCACAACTATCCTCATTATCATTCGCCGTAATTTCGATCTATATTTGAATTTTTATCAATTTTTATGCCCACAACGACTAGTATATACTGCATGTATTATATGTAGCACCACTGCTAACGCAATATAGATATAATATCAGGCTACCATATGGCACATGTATTTGGAAAATTCTCCTGAAATTCCCAGTCCAATAGTCCAAAGATGGAAAGTTGAAGATGAAAAACTCACCATTGACTGGACCACAGACAAACCTGCCCCAGAAGGTCTCTTAGACACACTTGCATGTACGTGCAAAAGAAAGGCACTATCACACAGTGTGATTGCTTGAAAAATGGGTTGAAATATACTGAAATGTGTCGGCTATCAAACTGTGAAAATAGGCAAATGAAGATAGTATTGAGGAATTATATGAACTGTTGGAAGATGATGAAGACGAAATTTAGGAAACAATGTTAAGAGTTTAAAAAGTCATTAGTTTAAGCTTTGGTTATTGTATTTGTGTATATGCATGTCATATAAATGTTAGATGTATTATAATTATGCAATTTGCATTACATACACAAAAATAGGTATACAACGTAGAAATGTATTAATATTGATGATTAGTATTGATGATCACCTTTCAAATCCATGCAAATGAAATCTAGTGACGCTTTTGAAAATGCGTTCAACTGCTAAACTACTTGATAACAATATGAAAACAACGCAATATGCAACATTATATATCATTTTGTAGCTCATTGTAATGTTCTTAACCTAAAAATCAGTGTGAGACCCTGGGCCTAAATTTATTCCCATTTAGCCCTTGCCTCATGGACTATATTGAGAACTATAGTCTTGAGAGCCAAAAGCGTTATTTCATTATTGCTCTCAAGTTCTCCTCTTTCATGGAATACGACGGCGGATGCTGACGGTATATATATTTAAAAAATAATAATAATAACATGTCCCGCCTATTTGCTTGTATTTCGGCTAAAATGAACAAAGTAGATATTATATTTGTGCATTATTTCAGCTAATTTGACGACAACGGCTGAATTTACACGAGCGCGATGATTTATGAAATTGAAGAGGATTGTGCAAGCTTACTTTCACAGAGTTCGCGTGGCAGCGTTGTGATCGATGATGAGGTGAATAGAAGTATGTGGCACGATTATTTATTTATTTGCTTTTTAGATGTTTGTGTAAAATGATTAACTACGTATTAAAGATATTTATTATTCTAGATACGTCAATGCTTGAAGTGACTCAAACATTTTGTCGTGAGAGAAATGTGGAAATTGAAGAACTAGAAAAAGTTGATAGTCCAAAATAATAATATTTAGTCATTTGTATATATTTTAAATAAAACAACACTTGGAACGACTATTTGTTATTCATTTATTAAATACATCAATAATCTTCTACACATAATTTGCTAACCAATTTTGCGTTATCATGAACTGTAATTCAAATCCGATTTTGATATAGTTAGTTTGCTATGACCAAAGTTAAGTTAATTTACATAAAATTTGTACACAGTCAAATGATCTGTATTACATGATTCTATAATCTACATTAAAACATTATGCAGGTATCAACCCATCAAAAGAAAATTAAACATTTCTAACTAAATCGTCTATATTATATCAATTCATCTAATAATTACACATTTGATTATATATTAGTACATCTTTCCACAAATATGTCTCCTCGGCTGCTAAACCCGTCAAAGCTACATGTCGTCACCTCTCAACGAAGCCAGTGAGCATGAGGTTTGCGAGCGGTAGAGGAGACAGTTGTCCTTCACTTCTGTGCTTCACAATCTTTCTCGCGTTTCCGCGACAAGCCATCGGCTACTGCTTGCGACTTCCCCGGAACGTGATGCATCTCCCTATCGGGAACGGGGTATTAGAGAAGGGTAACTGCTCTATATACCACTTGATCTTCTCAAAAGCCTATTGCTGACTCTCAGTCCACTTAAAGTCACACTTTTCTTCCGCGAGCGCCAATCATGCTGAAGCACTTGGGGCCGTCCAAGGCACCCAAGCCTCCATCACTTCACGGCAGAGGATAAACATCTCTCTTTGTCACCTCGTTCAGTCCTCGGAAATCGCTGCAGAACCGGAGTTCTCCCGACTTTTACTGACTAACACAACTGCTGCGCCCCAAGGCGACTTGGAGGGACGGATCACTCCGCTCGCTATCATCTTCTTCAGCTCAGCACACACATACTCTCGCTTCCATTGAGCGGCGAGAGTAATTTCTCCTTATCGGCTTGGCATCCCCTGAATCTACTTTAGGAGAGATCAAATCCGTAAAACCTGGACTTCGTCCGGGCTCTTCCTACTACCATCATCAGGGCCTCCAACTTGGAAACTTCGTCTGGCGTCAACTCTCCTTCAGCCGGAAACATACAGCAACGAGGCTCCGATACACGTACCGGACCTCTCACTTGAGTGGGCTAAGTTGACGACCCAGCCGGAACCATTGCTTCCGTGAAGTATTCCTACAGTCCTCCCTGCGCATGGGCGACTCGTCAGCCTTTCCTTCCGGGTTCAGTTGTCGACTGGTCCACTCCATTCCGTGCCTGGTGCCTATGGCATAGTATTCGCTACCTGTGAATGAATCTGCCATATCCCCAGTACAGGAGGTCTCTCACCTACGTCTGAAGCCTGGTTGACGTCCTCTTCCAGACGACTTTCATCCTCAGTTGAGAGTCCTGCGATCTTGGCCACAATCATCCCTTCCGGGATCTCTCTAAACATCGTACTCTGGTCCTCTAGGGTGAGAGGCAGAGATCCATCGTCTCTGATCACCTCTAGTGATGTCACCACGAAGAGCTCATCGCCACGAGTGACGATGTTCTTTGCTAGCACCTCCTGCCCCACCCGTCTGCGATCCCAGACGCGACATCTGACGAGCTGTACCCACTTGCGGGCGCACTCGCTTCGCCCTCGTGAGTCACACAAGGTCGCTGCTGTGCACTGCTAAAACTTGACCGTACAAGATACTACGAGCTTCTCCTATGTGCACCGTCTTGGTGGCACATCCGATGTTCACGCTATACGTTGGTAACCAATTCATTCTCAGCAACAGGTCCAGCCCCTCCAACCGACCCACTAGGATCCTCTGGTCATAGAGACCATCCCCGAGCTGGAACCTTGCGTCTACCGCTTCCTCAACTTCAGCAACTCACCGCCTGCTCCGGGAAGCTCCACATGGGCGGGCTGTAATGGAGGTAGATCGCTCTGCAACTCTTCGTATACCTTGTCGGCCAACACACTGAAGATCGCCCCCGTCTCAATACAGGCCACCAGCGGTTTCCCGCCTACTTCTACAGTGACTCTGCATACGAGTGCGGCTCCAGACAGGCCCAGCATTCTATCTTCCTGTGCGAATTCGGCTTCCACTTCCTGGCACTGGTATTCTATCTCTCCATATCCCGCCAGCTTCCTAGGTGCGCGGCGCCTCTGGCACTCCGTGTCCGAGGCATCTCCGTCGCTGACCTCCACTGCGGGTAGAGGAAAAGATATGCGGTACCTCCTTGTAGACTCCCATCGCGGTCCCGTGCGGCTCCTCTACAGATGGAATTTAATGGATCGAGAGTATCGGCATATAGAACCCCTCCCCCAACTGACGGGTTGCTACCATGCATCGGCCGAGCGGCAAGGTCCTCACCACCAGGTATAGGTAGCTTACAGCTCCGCCCCCGGCAAGTTTTTACACCTATGCTTGGCCTTAGCCTCTCGTCCAGTGTTGCTACGCGGCCCCTCCTGCGACTACTTCCTCGCTCACTCGGCTCTTTTGTTGATTGCAGCTGAACGCAAGGTACACCTCCCCCGTCGCGCGCCAATGCTTCGGCAGGATTATCCCTCACATCCAACCCTCGTGCTACATCTGCTCCTTCTCGTCGCAATGTCTCCCTGCACGAGTGGAAATCCACCCCGGGCGAGTGGGACTTATTGCCAAACTCCCAATCGAACGATCTCCCCCGGCTGGCCAACTTCCAAGTTGATAGGTTTTGAAGGTAGTCCGCTGACCCGCTGCGGGAAGTCCATCCCCGGCTGCCCGTTCAGCCACCCTCGTTCCGTTTGCGTCATCTACGCTCTGTGAGCATCAATCACTCAAATCTGCTCCGGTCGCGTCTAGGCACTGGTAGCGGTAGTGATCTCTCCGATCACACTTCAACAGCTCCTCATCTACCTCCAACCGCTCTGTGCCGCGACCCTAACTGGACTTCTCCGTATTCCTGCGGGCACCTCCCCGGGGATCTCGCCTCTGTTGACCACCTCGCTGGGAGTCCGGTGCATTCCTAACTGCATTCTTCTTGTTCACGGCGTTCGCCTGCCCTGAGGCTGTGGAGTTCCCCCCTGCCGTACACACCTGGACTTTCGTGTGAAAGTACAAGCTGCACGCCGTCTCGAGGGTAGCCCAGTCATTTCTTCATCCTATAGTCACATTCTGTAGCGCACCCTGCGCTTCTCCGGTCAGTAGATCAAACAACCAATCCGCCATACATCACCCTCGCCACCCCAAGAAAGTTACTCACTCAGTTGGGCCGTCGCATACATCATCATGACGATCCCAAGGGCGATCCGCTTTCCCATCTTGCTTACTGTCGCAGGACCTCGTGGAAAGTTCTTCTTTCCAGAGTCATGATCACTTTTCCTCACTCTGTCGTGAACCTGGTTCGTTCTGATCCGAGCCTCCGACTTCACCTGGGGGTTGCAACTTGTCCAGCCATGACCCCCCCCCACAGCTCCTATACTCCCGCGGCCTAGGCCTCTGTGCCGGGGGTTGCGACTTGTCCAGCCATGCCCCCCCACAGCTCCTATATTCTCCTGTGGCCTACGCCCTTGAAATTCTCTCGTGGGTCGACCGCGTCCCTGTTCCCCTGCTCGTCGCTTGTGCGCGAGTTTGCTGGAAAAGGATGGCAAACTTCGTCGCCCATCTCGGTCGCGTCGTCCCTGCATTGGTTGATTTCTTCCTCGCTCTCGTCTGTGCTCACCTCTCGCGACTCCTGCTGATTCCGATGTTTGGCATCAGACAACTCATCGCGCCGCAACTGTTCTTTGTCGTCCTTGGTGGTCCGCGCTACAAACACATTGGTGTGCGGCTGCACGTTTGCACCTTGCGGTACGTCACCACCCGCGGCAGTGTTGATCTCCTCTGCGGCCCCATCTGATGGAAGTGGTGGCAAGGGTGGCAGTGTCTGAGGCACCGACCGCACCCCGCCAATCATCCCCATCAACTCTAGGGTCACGAGGGAGCTGCTCCGTGTTATCATGCGAGCCCAATGGTCGGCCCGCTCTTCTTCTTCTGCACCGCCTGCTGCTGGTCGCTCAGCTTGTGGCTTCTGACCCTCTCACACTGCGGCGGTCGCTGTTGCTGTAGCACTTCTTCTCGCGCACGTCCCCGTCGCGTATTGGGTTGTCGCTATCTCCCACCCGACTAGACGAGAACTGACTCCCAATGCCTGCATGGACTTCGCGGTGTTAGACACCACTCTCTTCAATCCTCTGGGCTGCCGACGGGATCGCCACCCCTTGCCTATGCCTCGGGGGGCTTCTGCTGCTCTGGAGTCTCAACCTTTGTAGGATCTCCGGGTATTGCATCCGAACGAGGGGTTTATTCAACCGCCACGTCCCTGCGTGTACTCCCCTGAGATCCTGGTCACGGCACCAAATCTGTAAACCAAGTAGCTGGAACGTCTGAAACATCCGGAACCAATCAGCTACTGGATCAACAGGAACACGTGTGCCAACCCGCGGTACAATGACACTCACCCAGGGCTCACCCCCTTGTTCAGGTGGGGCCCTGGCTGCGCCGCAGACGTTCCTCAGCTAGACTACTCCTCGTTGTGTTTCCTAAGACTACATGTGCACCACGTACCAGGACTGACGTCTGTCCGTAGGTAGTGGGGGTGTATTACCCGAGTTTCACGAGAGGCCTCCATGCGAGGAGGACTTCGCACTGGTGCTGACACGCTGTGCTACGGGCGTCCCCTACGCACAACCACGTTAGACCAAGTCCACGACGGTGAGGGAGGAAGGGCATCGGCCAGCCTTGGTAAGTAACAAGTAAAGAGGGCCTACTCCCAAATTCCAGGGAGCAGGTTGCCAGCCCTACATGCTACTGTACCAGCGTCTAAGAGAGAACTGCCGCTAATCGGCTCAACACAGTACAAAAGAGTACTGGTCCCTAATCCTACAGTGGCCATAGTAAAGGAGAACAACAAAGCCTATCAAGGTGTGTGTAACTGGGATATTAACCTAGTCCAGTGCAACTTATACTATAGGGGAATTTATACTCTGCGGTCATGCTGCAATGAACCCACGCACTGGAGGCCCTAACAACTTTTGTTACAAAAATTCAATTATAACAGACATTGTCAACGTAAACATAGGAATTATGTATGTCACATGTGTTCAACTTCTTTTAAATATAAAACTGATTTAGACGAACATATAAAACATTGCGATTTAAAATATCGTTGTGATGAGTGTTCGTTCTCTACCGCTAGTAAAAAGAGACTCTCTAATCACTTATTATTACACCGTCAAGAAGAGAATTTGAATATTGTTCAGAGCGAAAGTGACGAACACACGGATTCAACTAGCGATTTGGATTTTGAACTTGTAAAAATACAATCAAGAATGGAAATGAACAATATAATGGAAGATTCAACAACTGAAAATGTTTCTCAACCATCGACTTCCAGCCTTCGTCAATCCACGAGAAATACAGCTATTTCAACCACGTACACTCCTTCACCCTCAAATAAAAGATCGGTTCGAGTGAATATTGATAGTGTGGACAAAATTATAATACCCACAACCGCGTTTACAGAAGATGAAAATACGCTACACGACGTCGAACAAGTCTATACAAAATTCTGGAAATCTATAATGAGTTTTTATCGATTATCGAAATTAATGCATGTATTTAACTGTAGGTTGACGGGTGAAACCGATCATGGTACAATGTGCGATTATATAAATAAATATTTGAAAACATCGATAAGCAGAAGTTTTAAAATAGTTATGAGTCCGACCATGCTGTTAATGGATAGAACAAACGGACTTTTAAGATTTTATTATTCGTCGCATAATAACAATTTATGGACATCAGATCCTACACTAATAAAGAATGAACATGAATTAGAATTGTACTTAGATCAGTAGGATGAGTTGGACTTTGATGAAGTTTTCGGACAAAGGAGACAGAATACTAAATACATTATATTATTTTATCCCTCGGTAACCTTTTTCTTGTTCGAAACGCACGAGCCATATGGAGTGATTGGCGCCGAATCAGTTCTCACTGATTGTGTTAAAAACAACAGAAACTTGTTAAAAATGACATGAGACAAACAGAGACATATTGTTATAAAAGATAACTTATGTTTCTTCAGATGCTTGCTAGTTCTCAAGCAATAAATTAGACACGGTCATTATCAAAGATTTTCTTATCCAATCGAATAGAAAAAATGTTTAAAACTGGCTAGGAATTTTTATGGGAAAAAAGTTAATATCAAAATGTATAAAGGAGTGACGTTCAACGATTTACCAGCCTTAGAACAACGATTTAATGTCAACATTCAAGTATTTCAATGCGAATACACAAATGACAATAAATGGATTATTGCCAAAACATTGTATGTAAGCAAGAACAAGTTTCCACATACTTTATATTTAGATGAATGCAATAATCATTTTAGTTACATAAAAAACTTGAAATGATATGGTAAAGCATTTTGGTGTAAATATTGTCAAAGAGTATTTACAAATGCTAACTGATGTAACCAGCATGAAACTAAATGCGCAACAAAAACCAAATTTAAATTTGAAAAAAACCTTTCAGACCCGAACCTAGATTAATTGATATTTTGGAAGAAAACGGATTTCCGACAACCGGCATTCCAGTGATCTATCCTTATAGTCTTTGATTTTGAAGTATTCTTTGAGAATAGAACTGATCCTGAAAATCATAATGTGTACTTTGACGACATTGAATCATCGACTATTTACACAGCCGTACATACGATTTTAAGTGTAGCTATAGTAAGCAATGTGCCAGGTTATCTCGAACCGATCTGTTTCGTTAATGAAGGAAGTGAGGAACATGTGGTTCTCAGAATGTTATGCTATTTTAACGAAATAGCGAAAAAAGCTGAGAGGTAAGACATTTTATTTTAATATTGTGTGTTATCACTGTACATTTAATTGGTAAACCGTATCTTATATTGTTTGTAAATCGTGTTTATATGTATTGCAGATTGATGGAACCTTACTTTAGTGATGTCGTGAAAATAACACAAGACAGAATTGATCTGTATCCTTCACAAACAATAGAATTAGATCAGATTTTATCAAAAATCGGTTCTTACATCAGACAATTGCCTGTGTTGGGATTTAATTCGTCTAAGTGAGTATGTCGAAATACAGTTATTTATCAATATGTCGAAAATAATATTATAACACCTATCAAATTTGATTTAATGTAACGCTTTCCTATTTATTGTATTGTAGCTACGACCTTCCGCTCATAAAAGTTCATTTAGTTTGACTTTCACAGAAACACGAGTTAGCACGTCGACAAAATTTCAAAGACACTGGATCAAAAAAAGATGGTGATTCAAAGAAAAAAAGAAGAAGAAATAGAATTAATTCTAACACTCATAATTTAATATTAGACAAAGCTTGCGCAGACGACGATGACGCGAATGCAGAAGATGATTGGGATACAGAAGACGAACTGTTTATAAACGACGAAATTGACGATAATGATAATGATGATGACATAACAATAAACGTTAATGACAGTGATAGTGTGGTCAATGAAGTCATTGGCACAATGGCAAACTCCGTGAAACCGTAGTTCCAGCTCTGCCACCAGGGCGGCGCTGCAATCGTCAGGGGCAGACTTTGCGCAACTCGCCTTATAATTGTACAGGAACCGACCCAGAAAGTCAGACTTTTGAGGTGCATTTTCTGTCAGAAATACTCATCCATGTTATTCCAAACCGTCGTGTATCAATAACAAAGCCCTTAAGTATCTATGCATCTGAGCATTGTTTCTCAAATACGCGTCATGATTATAATAATTTAGTTTAGATACATACTTATCTGACCTGCCAGTGCGGCTTTGCGCTAGATTTATAACGCCGACGCATTATTATTACGTTCAGGAGGCCAGGTTTGCAGGTGCGCTGAGGGCATTTAAATACTCTTTATCAACTCTGGACGTTGTCCGTACGTACAACAACGTCAATAGGTTGATGCAACGCCACGTGCGCACGTGTAGTAATACTGTTTACGACGACCGCATATTGCGTGTCACGTTTTGTAGTCTAGAATTGATTTTAGACATCTGCTGATTAACTGCAGTATTTCTCAGTTACTGTAAAGAATAAAGTAGTACAAATTCACACACATTTCACTCATCACTTCTAGTGTCATTACGGATATTTCTTATTTGAGGACAATGTTCCACTTTTTACTTTTGTTGACATTTGTACAGGGTGTAAGGTAGAAATGGGGACTGTTATGTGTGTTTTTGTAAGCATCTTGGGACATGAAAAGCGCCCCCGGTGAGGGCAAACCAGTGTTTAAAACACTGGAAAAGCACTGGAATGCAACTGTCTATATATTGTCAAAAAATCAATATTCATATTTCAGAAGCTAACAGCACCAGGCTAGACTAATGTTGCTGCTTTATGATATTGATTTTTCCATATGCTGGCTAAAGCATATTGAATACTAGTAAAATGGACCTAATAATGGGCCCAAATGGGCCCAAATATGGACCATTTGGGCCCATGTGAAATAGGGTTCTTGTGGTCACCATTTCCAATCGACATGCCAAATCTGAGCATCCTAGCTCAAACGATGCGACCTGTAGAGGGGTAACGAACCGGACGGACGGATGGACGGATGGACGGACGGATGGACGGATGGACGGACGCAATTAATTATACAAGCCAGTGAAAATAAAATAAAATACACATTACAATCATAAACAATGAAAAAGAAAGTGACATCCCCATTAACCAAACGTGTACATAATTCACTATCTAAAGCTAATTAACTTACTTCCTTATTAGTTTGTAACTGTAGAAGATAAATTATTTAATATGGCTTTTTACACAATTCAAAAAAAAATAACATGTAAATATAAGGGCAGATTTTCATCATACACAGGTTGTTGTATCAGATTCACATGTTTTAAATCCTTTATTACCCTTAGAAGGAGTTGGTATAAAAGTTGTAAAAGTATCAACCACAAAACCATATGGTTGTGTCCTGAATCATAAATGATCAAATGCTTAGTTTCTTCTTTTTTTCACACACAATAATCTAAATGGATTGCTATTTATAAAAATTTATCACTCATTTTGAGAACAATTACATTAAAACTGTTGTTTAAACGTTTTCATGTACTGGCAGACCCATCATCTGAAACACATCAGCTTTACCAAGACTTGAACATAATAAGATGTACAATTTTTCGCAAAATTAGTGATTTAACGCTTTTAGTTTCCAGTTGTAATTCAGTTTTCATAGATTTTTGTAGTGTCATAAGATATTCAGAATTTGACTTTAAATAACAAAGAGCTGACCAAACTAAATGTACTTATTGAACTGATGTACATGTCAGTGAGACTGGAAATGCAACTTTTAAAAACAATATTGAATTTGCTTCATCTAAATTTCAATTATTTGTTTTATAATGTCTGTAGCACAACAATAATTTGTTACCTTTTGAAAAAAAGTATATGGATATGTACAGTAAAATATTTCCTCACTTTAGACTAAAAGGAATATTTACCTTTTCATCTCCTTTGTTCTTTGTTGTGCCCCGTGAATCAGCATGAGCCACCACCAAAATTCTAGGTAACCTCCAGCTTGAAACATGTACTTTGCCTTGAGACAAGACGCATTAATTTTGCACGCCAGTCCAATTGAACTGTACCTCCGGTGTCTGAAAAGAGAAACAAAATTTCATTTTACAGATTTTGCATTTTGCAGATAAAAAATAAATCCATAGATTTGAAATTTTTACACATCAAAATACTAATTATTCTATTAAGTACCATTTAAGTTGATCCTTGTTTCATGAATAATTATTTTTCTTCTCTTACATTATTTACTGCTATGATCTGATCTATAGACTGCTAGAGAATACTGTAAACTAAGTGACACACGCATCGTGATCTGTTGAGGTTCAGTGTACCAGAATGTGTAGTTGTGATTGATGCATTTTCTTGATAAATTTTATTACATCTAATACCTATGAACAAGATGTTAAGAGTATTTATACCTCAACTTCGGATGTTGCAGGTTTTCCAGTCTCTTCTGTTCAGTGCTCTTTTTCCGACCAGGTGATTGATACGTCTTGTGCAGTGTACCTTTCCTGAGCCTAAAATTTACTATCGTTGCTTATAAATTTGAAATTTATCCAAGTTACATTAAAATAATCAATTGCATGAAAAATAGATTTAAAATGAAATATGAGCCAATATGTTAGCAGATTATATTGTAGTTATCAATAATTGAGAGTAGCATGATGCCAGTAGCAGCGAAGCTGTTCATCATTTAG
Organism: Streblospio benedicti; assembly: GCA_019095985.1. Lineage (NCBI taxonomy): Eukaryota > Metazoa > Annelida > Polychaeta > Spionida > Spionidae > Streblospio > Streblospio benedicti. The sequence continues at coordinate 59,152,434 of CM032667.1, forward strand.
ACAAGACTTGATCACTTACATAGACAATTTAGATGACGTACAGAGAATCAAAAAAAGAATAACGTAGAATTGAAATGGTGCACTAGCCCCATTTCGTATGTTTAAAAAAGTGCGAATTTGCAAGTTTGGAATACAACTTCCAATGAATTGATTTGTCATTTACTTTGGCACATTGTCTATTGGTAGAGGCAATGCAAATAGATGTTACATTGCTCACTGAACTGGTGAAGGATTTGTTGAACAAATACCACTGATAACAAGTTGGTCAGTGATACATGGAAGAGTAGGCCAAACCTCTTTTTCAAAACACTCTATAGGCAGTACATGACATATACGGACATTTCATTGATCAACTTTGATACAGTTGGTCTCATCTTTATGTGATAAAAGGTTCGATCATCTTTAGAAATATAAAGTTAATTTTACATTTCTTTATTATGAAAATGTGATGTGTATTATAAATTTAATTTATTCATCTAATAATATCCTCATTCATGCAACAGTTTAAATTTTAGATAACTTGATTATCACATTGCAATCATGATAATGTAATTCATAGTTTCCACGATTATAGTATATCTCCCAATGATGTGTTCATTCTAATACAAATATTACTTGTAAGCCTTCGAATGAAAACATATTTACAGGAGCATTATTTTCTTTGTATATATTTGTCTCTTGCTTAATAATCCAAAAACTAAAATGTACATAAATATATCAATTTTAATTTAGAAGCAATAGCTTCCTGTTCACAAATGGATAAATACATAAATATTACATTCAGTACATGAATGTAATATTTATTTATTTATTCATTTGTGAACAGGAAGCTATTGCTTCAAAATTAAAAGTGATATATTTATGTACATTTTAGTTTTTGGATTATTAAGCAAGAGACAAATGTATACAAAGAAAACTAGATCAAAAGTGTTCAAAGAACACTGCGTCGCTAGAACGACGTTGACTTATGGGCAATTAAGATATATACTGAAATGATGTATACTTTACAATCAAGAAATGAATAATTTGAGGAGAAAACATCAGAATGAATGAGAATCAATATACCAAGGCAAAAGATATTTGTGTTGCAATACAATAGTACTGTTTGAATAACAGATACTAATCAATATCAGTTTCAAACCCAATAATCAATATTTGCTGCTTGGGTTGGAATATGGATTTTTCTTGGTGCCTTAATTGCATTGAATATCAGTAATAATATCATGAATGGGCTTCTAGAAACCACAGTTTAATTGGCAGATTGCCCAAAATCGAATCACTTTGGTGTCGGCTCAAACCTCATAGTTGTGTAAAGTTTGAACGAAATCGGTTCATCGGTACGCCCGCTAGCTTGTCCGGAGACATACATAGTTAGTTAGTTAGTTAGTTAGTTACATAGTTAGTTACAAACGAACCAAACACAATGCTTGCTTCAGCAGCTGAGCTGAAGCGACGCAATAATGATTCCATATACTGCATACCTAATTAACAGAACATTTAGTTTTTACAGAAGAGTATTGATGTTGGTATGCAAAATGAAACTTTGATCTTGTATAGATGAGACCAACTATATATTTCTAAGCTGATGAACGACATATGGTCAAGGGATTTAGGAGAACAATTTCACCAAACCTTTCATGGGATTTTAGCAATTTAGACAAATCTTTTTTCGCCCACTTGAAAGTTGAGTTGTTGTCCTTGACCCTGAAATGGCAATTTCAAACTAATTTACTGTGTTTGTTCTCAGTGTATTACATTCTTTGTAGCATAACAATGCATTATATATTTAAGTGTGTGTAACTATAAAAAACAAGGTCTTTGAGCTCCCATCATTTATGACACAATGATTCGGGTAAATATATCTTTGATTAAATGCAGGCGTAATAAATATGTATTTTGACCTGACATTGCCTGATGATTGCATTATGTATGCAGCCACCTGTCATTACAAAAAGTCATCAACAAATCAAATCACATTTATGGGCCAAACATAAAAAATTACATACCTTAACCTACGTATTGTTGAACTCCAATCATAGTTTTCACCAATGCAAACCATTGGTACCTTAATCTATACATGTTTACACTTAAAATAGCCATTAATTTACACAAACGATCTGCACAAAAGCACATTTGATCTACCAGGAAACACGTGGAAGGCAATGGCCTTGACCTAACCCGACCTTACCAATGACACTTACGAAAATAATAACTAATTATGTCATGTTTATATCAAAAGTCAACAAATTAGATATTTTTTTAGCATTTTATTATTTAAAACATGATTTACAGGTACTCAGTGTTGTGTATATTAGTTAATATGGGTGGTTAACGTGTACTGAATAAAAGACGCGCGTTTGAGGCTATATATGACCTAAATATAGCTCGGAACGCAAATTCCCGGAAATATGAAAAATCAATAACGTTTTTCAATTGAAATCCAAATTTTGAAAAAAATTCAATCGTGGAAATAGATTTGTAACACTTTTTAGTAACATAGTTTTAAGCCCCCAAACACCAGTTGCATTACACACTGTTTTTACAATATTCATTTATTTAAAAACTAAACGTAGAAAATGTAATATGTATGTGTCAATTGATGCACGAGTAACCATTCTTTCAGCAAGTTTGATTAATATTGCACGACATACAATATCAATTAAATAATATCTGTTCGCAAACATGGGTTTTTACAGCATGGAAAAGGTGCTTTTGTTTACTAATAGAAAATAGTGCAAATTACGCACGTATTTTCGTGACGTTTTGCGTAAAATGGCACTTCCGGCCCTGGGACTGTTCGACGTTTGAAAAAATAGAGTACTTAGACTTGTACATATAATGTTGAATGAAGTGTTTTATACATTGAAATTGTAGCAAAATATGAACTTTATCAATGGATCAATGGATTATATACGTGAAAGACATGTATATATCAAGGATAACGTACGCATCGTATACAGTTAGAAAGGACAAGCAACATTTATTGATAATCTTGTCAAACACACTGACTGTCAAAATCGGCTCTGGCTCTTGAGCTTGAGGCAAAACACAGCTTGGAAATCTGGACAAAGTTCATTAAATACAATTCCAAATAAAATGTGAGTATCATATATGAAAACTAGAGAAGTATGCGAACATTTCTGTGTGTGTCACAAAACATGATTATGAACATAGAGCACAATAACACCATCTTCAAAATGACTAATATACACGAGTGTTGAGGCGCTGTTTTGAATCTTTACCCCTGACGACTGCAGTGCCGCCCTGGTGGCAGAACGAAAAAACGTCGTTGTAGCGGGTCTCAGAGTTGCCCATTGATAGTTTGATGGATGAAGGTTGTGCAAATGTCGACATAACAACGAACGTTAATGACAGTGATAATTATGGTGATAATGTGAGTGATGAAGCCGAAGTTTGCAACATCATTCGGACTATTAACGACTTAATGGATAATGCTTGTGTGAACTGTGAAGAAGACGAAATCATAAAAAATATTTTAAAAAGAGGTTCTTCCATTATGAGCATTTCGTATAAACGATTACAGTTTACAGATATAATCAATTTCACAGGACCCGGAACGAGTTAAAGCAAATATCAGCAAACATAAAATTGAAGAAAATAAACAATTTTTCCCGTACAAATTTTTTGACAGTTTAGAGAAACTCAGTTATCCGTCACTGCCCAGTAAAGAACAATTTTATAGTTGGTTAAAGCAAAAGCATATCTCCGACAACGAATACCTACTTTGTCAGCAATTATGGATGCAAAAAAGAATGTCTACTATGAGAGATTAACTTATTGATTACAACATTAGCGACGTAAAGCCGTTTCTTAAAGCAACTCAGAATCAATTCGATTTTTATATCACTCTTAATATTGACATGTTTAAGCATGCGGTAACTTTGCCAGGATTGCGTTCGAAAGTATTGTTTCAATTCATTCCGAAAACGATTAATATGCCGCAAATATATAAAAATGAAAGAGTGAGAAATGATGACGATAATAGTCTTTATAATGAATGGAAACAGAATTTGTACGGTGGATTGTCAATAATTTTCCATAGATTTCATTCGAAAGGTGACACATTCATCAAAAGAAATCAAAACGAACCTTGTCGTAGAATATTGGGTTTAGATTGCACAAATTGTTATAGTGCCACTTTATCGAATACTTTCCCGACAGGTTTTTACTGCAGATATTTTAGTTTTGACAAGTTTTTTGCGTCGTAAAGTTGTTCCATACAGGTTTGAAGCCGTGAATTGGTTTCACTATGCTATGTATAGCGAAAACATTTTCATTCAGCACAAATTTAATGGCGGTGAAAAAAAGATCGACAATTTATTTGTAGACGGATATTGTTCCACTTCTCAAACCATCTACAAATATCATGGATGCTATTTTCATGGTCATGACTGAGGCGGAATATCGAATCGCGACGAAGATCCGATAAAAACACAAACATTTGACGAACTGTTAGAAAATACAAAAACAAGAATTAGTAAGCTAAAAGAAAAGGGGTATAAAGTTATAGAAATGTGGGAATGTGAGTGGAAAAAGATTAAACGCAATATTTCTGACGCAGAAAAAACGGATCGAGGCAATGATCATTTTTTTTATTCTAACGTTCACCCTGTCAGTCTAGTCAATAGTGACACTATCTTACGTATGATATCTGAAGATACATTATTTGGATTGTGTAAAGTCGACATCGACACTCCGAATGAACTAAAAGATTATTTTGCATAATTTACGCCCGTTTTCAAGACCGGCAATATTCGATTGAACAATGTCGGCAAATACATGAAAAAAATCGCTATTGATTCCGGGTTAAAAAGCGATATGGTTAGTAAATCATTAATTCTAAGTTACTTTGGAACAAAAATGTGGTTAATAACTCCACTGATAAAATGGTATATAAAACAAATCTGTGTATCAAAGTTTTCGAGGTCGTCACTTTTAAACCAGAGTTTTGTTTTAACGAATTTATTGATGTTGTTACTGAAAAACGGAGGTTAGGCGATGTTGACGAAAATTCGATTTTGATAGCTGAGCAGATGAAACTTTCAAGTAATAGTTGCTATGGTAAGCTTATTCAGAATTACGAGAAACAAGTCAAGGTGACTTTTGGCGACAATTATAAAGCGCAATGCTCGGTGCACAAGCCAAATTTTCGTCGTTTAGAAGAATTAGATCAAAATCTTTACCAGATTAATACCGTATGCGATCAGATACGAGTCAAATTACCTCTAGTTATGGGTTTGTTTGTTCTTCAGCATGCAATATTGATCATTCTTCAGTTTATTTATGACTTTTTAAAAGTTTATTTCAGAAACGAATGTTTACAGTTACTTAGTCATGATACAGATTCTGTATATTTAGCGATTTCTGCAAACGAATTAGAAGACTTGTTAGTTCCAGACTTAAGAGAAACATATTTCCGCGATATTAGACATAAATGGTTGCCGACTGAATGCTGTAGTATTCACAAACTTGATTACGTGACGTGTAGATTAAAAAAATGTGTGGAATAAACCGCTGTGTTGTCAAAAACAATATAAACGCGAAACCAGAACACCTGGTTTGTTCAAACCCGAATTCATCGGCACACGTTACATAGGACTTAGCCCAAAATGTTATTTCACTTCTGAAGGCGATAAAGTAAAATATTCAAGTAAGGGTGTGAATAAAACTAATAATTTGACTTTTACAGATTTTGAAGAAATTATTAACCACACATAAACGAAAAAAATGTGTGTAAATAGAGGCTTTCGTTGCAAAAATGGTCAAATGTACACATACTATCAAAACAAAACAGGGTTAACACATTTATATTTTAAAAGAATAGTGCAAGATGATGGTGTTACTACAAATCCGTTGTTAATTTGATATTATCAAACTGTGATATGAAGTCTGTTGTTATGTTAAAGCTCGTTTCAGTCAATAATCAATGTGATGTATAAATTGTGTATGTAAAATAAATCAAAACGACATTGTTCGCTTTTAACCATTTGTTAAAACTATACACATAATATTGTCAATATCACAACATTACCAATGTACTTCATTATTCATAGCATGATTTGACGAAATCGTTATCATTATTTACAGTTATAGTTTGGACCTAGAAATTATAACATCACTTTCAGTCACAAATTCATATAAACACAATTTTATTAAAACATTATTGGTGTCAGTGATAGTGTGCACAAGTTTTGATCTAAACATGTTCACTTTCAATGTCGATTATTGCCGTAGTTCGCTTTTAAAAAAAATAATTAGTTCCCTTACTCTCCACTTACGATATTTTTTTAGTCGACCATTACAGTTTCAAAACATTGAGTGAACGTTATGAAATAGTTTTTAAAAATCGACGTTATATACTATCACCACAGACCTTAGAATGCATTGTAAGGTCTGTGCTATCACAGTTCAACGACGAAATAACCGCTTTGTATTAATTATTTTAGAATGTAAACATTTTACATAGATTTTTTAAAAAATAAAACAGAGTTCTAAAAACAGTGTATTAATTCGATATTTGTAGTATAAGAGACCGATTTTTTAAGAAACGAATACATATATTGTGAATTTCGTTTGAAGAAATTGTGGTTAATGAGAACGAAGGACATTTACTGTCCAAAAGAGTGTGAATTTATAAATATTTGAGTGATGGAAGTTACACACTTTCCATACAATAATCCAATATCCGATAATTTAACACTAACCGTGCTAACACATGATTTGAAATTAATGTTAAGAGCAATAACATTCATTTTACAGTGATTTACGATCGTCTTACATGTGGGACAAGATTGACAGTTTTTCTTCACCTCGATACAATTCGTTTAGCGGCAATCTGCAGGTGTCACACTAATATCATTTTTTATTTCAATCTTTCAAATCATTACACATCAAATAACTGAACATGTTACACGTAAGTGTAAAAAATATGGGAATAGTTGACCTTGATTTTATTGTGAGGAAGCGTGCGGCTTCACTCACACAAAAATTGCTTTTCACACTATTTCATCAAGCATTGACGGCAAGCCAACAGACTTAAAATCATATATATATTCATTTTTTAAAAAACGGACTCTTATACTGCAAATATCGAATTGATACACCGTTTTCAAAGCTTGGTTTTATTTTTAAAAATAACGTAAATCCTTACATTTTAGAAACAACTAATAAGAAGCGACTATTTCGTCTTTATATACTATCACAGTTCAACGACGATTTTTAAAAACTATTTCGTAATGTTCACTCAATGTTTCGAAACTTTAATGGTCGACTAATAAATCCGGATTCGGTCTGAATCTTATCCATTTCTTCTTTCAAAGTCTCAAACATATAGGTTATACACATAAAATCCTCTTCAGAAATTGTAATCGATTTATCTTCGACTTTTGTAATAGTTATCGTCATTAATTTATAGCAATAACGTCATATTGTATTAATTTTACTTATTACACTGACTCTCTCCACTGCAACGATTAAATTCAATAAAAGAACCGCGTGATATCGACAGGTGTTACACAGCTCCATTTCTCATGACACTTATGACTTTTTGATCGCTATTAAGTGTAATCCAACTGTGTATACACGTGATTACACGTTTGCATTCGTAAGACGATGACAATATGTTAAGGCTGACAACTATTATTTTCTATTCGTTTCGTCACAGCAATTTCTGACGCTAACGGGTTTTTAAACTCAATTAAGTGTGATCAGTTCATCATGGTAAAATGAATATTATTGCTTCATTTGACTAAAGTTTAATTTGTTTAGACGTAATTATGTCAACGTGATTTAATTTCGAACAATAGTTGATAAGGTGTTGCTTAGGTAGATAAAATTAAATGGAGCTGCATGCCGTTTTCAATGTCAATTCACGTATAATTAAGCGGGTTTATACCATTACAATATTTGGCATTGATATTATTATTGTTATTTAGAATTGAATGTTCTTAAAAATAATTTCAAATCATTCGTTTACGTTGTTAGAGTAATATTATCGGATATTGGATTATTGTATGGAAGTGTGTTTTTAAGGTGAATTCCAAAGTATCGGTGTAATAGTCTCCAAACCATGATACATTGGTTTTTATTACAATATATACGGATCGCGGACGTTGTGTTCTTTAAAACTAATTGATTTAAATATCTACTTTTTTATATGATATGGTAATACTGGGCAGTTCCGACATTTACTGAGGTACAGTTTGTAAAATTTTCGGGGTAGGTGGCTCACCTCGTGAGAAGCGAAGGCTTTCGACGTTAAGGCGATAAGATGTGAATGCTGTTGCACACTGTATATTGTTTTGTGTCATTATTAGAGAATTTTCGTTCATGAGTGGTCACAATCTAATGAAATGACAATTCTTAATTTAATGAATTAGTCAAATAACCAAATGTATGTTACTTCTATTTTGAAGACAACGGCAATCACCCGTTGTCAATAACACGTGTTCTTATTGTATCTTGTTCTGAATCTGAAGAGGTCTTTGTCCTGGCACAATTATTTGAGACTCTTTTTTTCACTCCGGTTGATTAACGGTTTTTTAAATTGAACAACCTTGGGAGCTAAAGTTGGAGCTAAAAGTACGATATGTATCTTTTACAAGAATGGTAGGCTTTGTCCTTTCTAAATTCACCTGGCTTTTTACACCGGTTGATTAATGGGTTTTAAATTGATTAACCACGGTGCTAAATGCTGCGCACATATTTTACACGAATGGAGGGTTTTTTATTGTCATTTGACGACCATCTCAAGGACGGTCATTGCACTGAGGGTTGATTAATGGGTTTAAAATTGACATGACGTACTTTACCCGACGTTACATAAACGATTAATGATGTTTTAATGGAAACGGCTTTGGGAGCTGAAAGGGGGGCGCACATCTTTCTTACGAATGCAGGGGCTCCATTGGTCGTGATGCACGTGGTGGGTCTGGCCTAAACCTGCTTAAACTGCTTTGATTGACGTTTGACGGCCATCTCAAGGACGGTCAGTGCACGGAGGGTTGATTAACGAGTTTAAAATTGACGTGACGTACTTTGACGACCTCGTCTAAACGATTAACGGCGTTTTAATAGATCAGCCTTGGGAGCAGAAAGGTGGGCGCGTATCTTTCCCACGAAAGCTGTGGTTTCATTGGTCGGGAGGCACGTGCGGGGACGGGCCTAAACCTGCCTAAACTAGCCCGATTGGCCGGTTTCTCGGCCTTGAGCGAGCGCGCCTCTTCAAGGCCGAGCCAAGCCGAGCCTTGACCCGGCTAACCTTACAAGGACGGACTCAAGGTGAAGGATGGAGCCAGAAGAGGGAGCGAAAAGGGGGCACGCGAATTTGCTGATGTTACTACTCACGGGGTAACAGGGTGGGAGCATACCTATACCCTCGATTAATTCAAAAGCCCCGCCAACAGGGAACGAAAAATAGATAGAAAAAAGTGCATTGGTATGAACAATATTGTTAATCATATATGATAATCGGGAAATAATAAGGAGCGGATACATTTTCACATCATTGTTTATTTGTGGAATTGCTAATAAATCTATGTCTCTGTTCAGTAATTATAAGGTGCTTTTATGTGTGTTTTCGTCATAGGCTGTGAAAATGGTGCCATAAAACTTCCAAACAACCAAAACAACTACCTTATCTATGACAACAGCGATGGGAGCCTGAGCTATGGTCCTTCCATGAGTTTCTTCATCTATTTGTACCACACCAGCACTTACAATGCTATCCTTGAGTATGTATATTTTTTTACACTTAAAGTACATCACGTCTTAACAACTTGGCCGGTGATAACAATAAAGAAAAACATTTTGTACTAATTACTTGCTGGTATATCTTTTAATTGTAAATATGTGTATCATCCCAGCACGTCACATACAGTAATTTGATATAAAATACCATTTAAAGAGTGGACAACCAAAGTAAAAGGATACTTAACAGCTATTATAACAACTGTTAGTGGCAGACATTATATACATAAAGGGTAATCTAATGTCTCATTGAATGCCTGAGTACATGTATGCACGAGGCCAATTTATACAGTATTATACACTGTACAGGAACATTTCGATGTTCAAATTCCTCCAAACCCTTCTACAGTGTAGTTTTTTTATGACTTGCTCCAGGACATGTATTTATTTCACGGCACAGCCAGTAACCGGACTCAGGTTACCGTGTGTTGCTTCTAATTGTAAAAGAAATATTTCATTATTCACAACTATTACATTTACCAACACAAATAATCACGTATGACAGTTTTTATATCTTGTTTTTCCTAGGTATGGGACGCCTGGACATAGACAGCCAAATGGTGTATTACTGCACTTCCACACATATTGGGGGAATATCAATGGCTTGTACTTTGGACTTGCACCTAGCACACCCAACCCATGGTATGGAATCAACAAAACCATGTCGGCTTCACATATGATGCTAGCACAAAACAATTCAAGTATGTATAAACACAAACATTGTTTGTTACTCAGAAAATTACTTGTTAAACGAAGTTTCTACTAACGTTTTGATGAACTTTTCACCGTTTATTGATGTTTAAAATCCTATACACAGTACCTAACCAAACAGTTGATTGGTTTATATATGCAAACGTACAATACAGTACAGCACAGTACAGTACAGTACAGTACCTCAACGATGTGATATATAATTATTGACCATCTTATTGTTTACCATGTGTCTGCAATCATCAATAACATGTTTTCAACATTGTATCCATAGATTCTGGGTGAACGGCGTCTCACATGTACATACATCCAAAACAGTCACAACTCTCGGATCCAATGCCCAGGGTGAAGAAGTGAGTGTTCATGTGAAGTTTCCTTATTTTGATAAATTTAACTTCATTAATCTGTTTTGGTAAACTAGATCAAAAGTACTCGACAGTAATATGCTGACACTGTGCCCTCTTAGCACCTTTAATCCAATATAATCATTATGCCAATTTGATGGTCATGTTTCAAACAATATTGTAATTTATAATTTAATTATAGTGGAAAATAGAATAGAATATAATTAAAATGGCTCTCTGGAAGGTAAACTTTAGTTAGTAAAGTGTCAATATGGGACACAAGTGATGTTCAGTAGTCATTGTACGAATATTGAATGCTTTCTCACAGGCATTAGCAACGCTATTGCAGAAAATGTTGAAATTTGACCCCACCCCCGCAAAAAAAAAAAAAAAAGCTGTGGAAAGCTGACTTTGCTTGGTAAAGTGCTCAAAATCAAATCACTTCAGTGTTGTGTCATTTCTGCAGCATGATAACTAGGCAACAGATGGTAAATCTGGCCCATGTAGTTACCACTGTTCAAAGAAGTTATCTTCTTATAGGTGACTATCGGCCTGAGGCGAGGCTACGCTGACATCGGTGGGTCAGTGTCCTGTGCAGCATTCTTCAATCATGCCCTGTCCGAACCCGAAATCCAAGATCTCATGGAAAAATGCAAATGCCTGGAATGCGAAAACCAAGACCCTCCACAGTAGACAGCTCTTGATGATGGATGAGAGAACAATTTTTAAATGATTGACTCTAGTAATATATAAAAATGTCTTTGTTATGATAACAAAAATCAATGGTTAGAAATAAACGCAAGTTGTGAGACAAATCAAGCACAGATACATGCACCTACAATGTTCTAATTCTTTTTTTTTTAAATTTACAGGTGTATAAATTACTTAGATTATTGTAATCATGGCGTATTACAGGTTAGTGTGAGCATAAGGATCTTATGTGATTGTCTGTACTTAATAGTTGCTACCAATGTATTAATTGTATTGCACATAGTAGCTCAGTAGATGGGTAAATGATATCATTTTCACAAAGAGGAATAAATGTGATTCAATCATAAGTCGTAGTTCAATAAATAGGTATATTTTTATACTTAATTTTACAGGTATCAATAAATACCATTTATGACGATTATTTTAAGATTATTACTATGTATCATAAATCTTGCCGCCGCCTTGGTCAAGATCAGATGACATTTTGTTTCACCAGGGTAAAAAATGAAGTTCATCAAAACCTGGGATCAAGACATGTACATTGCCATTATTTTCGCTATTAATATATCCAGTTTGGCTCATGAAACAACTAATCTTTATCATTTTGAGTCACTTTTATATTGTTGAATACATGGTCAAGGTGCATAATTAGACAAAAAAATTATAAGATTATTTGGATCATGATAAATTGAAGAAAAAATAGCTGCTTAATAAGATTTATGATAAATAGTAATAATCTTAAAGAAATCGCCATAAATAGTATTTATGGATACCTGTAAAATTAAGTTTAAAAAAATACTTATATTCATTTTACTACTACTTGTAGTGACCACAAACGGTGGGTATGATATTGATCTGTTACTGTGCATTCAAAACTAGCATTAAAAGAATGTCAAAATGGACAATACATGGCCCTGTGGAAAGCACACTTTAATTGGCTTAAAATGTGAAACCAAATTGTAAGTATTACAGCACATTGTTAAGTCACTGAATGCTTACTGTAAAATTAGAATATTTTGTGCAATTAAATTATTATGTGACTATTTAATTTTGCAATTTTGGTCCATCTTTGACATAATCTACACAGACTATTATTGTTTGCTAATAACTATTTAAGTTTGCGTTTTTGCACCTACCCACAAAATTCGCAAATTATAACGTGCACATGGTTCTTTGTTCACAGGTTGAAATACAATGGCAATGGTTTGAAAAGATCATTGTTGTTGGGATTGTAGAAAGCCATAATTACATGATAATACTGAATAAATATACACACAAATGCATAATAAAGAATTAGAATTTATTTTTCATGGATGAATGTACATTTATCAACTTCCCAATTTAGTCAAAACAAAATAATTCACGCAATATATTATAGCTTGAGCGAAAATGAAGTGATAAAAAAGTCGCATGAGACAGAATTCATGAAGGTTCTAACCACATTGCATAACTTCATAACTTGTCAGTTCTCTTAGTAATGGATCTTTTACCCCAAATTTCTTTTTCCTGTCTAGATTTTTAATGTGCTCCATGACGATCCTCTTACCATCCGATGGATTGAATTTGGCAACAAATTGACGTCTCATGTCAGCCTTTTTAGGCATCGATGTACACGATCATAGCCCAATTAGCTCATTGCTGCCATATCAGGATTACTTCTCATTTTTCAGGAAGCGACTAAGAGAGATCGACAGTCATGTACAGTTTCGTCATCCTCCTCATCTATGTTATAAAAGATCAGGTTGTCTCTCATCATCTGTGCTTCCATTTGAAGCAACTGTTCCTTTAGATTATCTCTTTCCTTTTCAGCACGAGTTATCCGACCAATAGACACTTTAAGCTGGTCAGTTAGCTTGTTCACTTCTTGTAGATTACTCACATCTTACTGCGAGTGTCTGATATCATCTTTTTCCAAATTGTGAGTTCTCTCCTTCAAATTTGTCACCAAGTGCCGCGAAATTCATCGAGTGTTCTAGCCCCAATTGGAACTACAAGCGCACTGCTTAGACATCCAGGTCTACGGGTGTTCATGCATCCATTTACTAACACTTACCAATGTTCTGTTATAAACTAAATACACAACCTTTTTTAGTTCATCATTGTCAACATTTTCATCATCATCGTCATTGACTGTTGAATATGTTGGCAATATTATCTTGCGCTTTTTACTTAAGAAAATTGATCTTCTTTCAATATTCCAGCTGTCTCTCTCAGTCTGCAGAGAGAACCGCGGAGATTCCTACGTAGGAACCCCAGACGTTGGCTGGCACGGGAAACTGTATCCATGATGTGAGGCCCAGATACTTCGCCTCAGGGACAGAACCAATAATCTCACCGCCTAGCCGCCTAGCCGCCCGCCTAGCATGGTGGAGGGTATTACATTTGGACACATTGAACTTGAGGCCCCAGACCTGACCCCACTCAAAGAGTGAATCTAAGTCCATTTACTGTAGAGTATAGTGTCAATCATTGTGTGCATCTGTCAATCAATGTCAGCATATCCATATATTGTATTGTGCCCTTTTTGGGAGAAATACACCAATGATCTGGCTATCAATATTGTACTACTCATTTCCTTAGCGTCACACTGGAGTAGTTTTCATATAATACTCTTCAGTGCATCACGTTATTTGTTTTTATTTCTTCCAAATGTAGGCTTATTTTTTCCAAACAATATACAAAATATATATATATCAAAAAATATATATATCAAAATATCCAAAATCAACCTCTGTCCTCTTCGGAATATAACTTACAATTCAGTACAGTCACTTAAATTATAATTTTAATACAGTAATCCTTTAATATTGGCATTGCAAGATTAATTCATTGATGTCCATTTTGCGGAATTAAAATGGTTTCTGTGGTTGCCTAGAAGTCCGATCATAAATCATCACCGTATAATATAATTACTTGAGTGACTGCGTAGTATTCATTGCATTCAAGATATAGACCTTTAAAGCATAATATTTATGCAAGCTCCGCCCACCGTATTAAATTGAAAACGAGATTGGGAGGGTTAGATTGACCCAGATTCTGTAAAACATGGCGTCAAATATCACAGTTCGATATGAACCTCCCAATAAAATTTCATGTGTATCCACACTAATCCCGCCCCCCCCCCCGATCTCATGATCTCACATCCACCCCTACTACACCCCCTCTATCTCATATCTCCCCACATTAAACCTCCTCTCTCTGGATCTCATATCGACCCTTACTACCCCCCCATCACATATCCCCACTTCCCCCAACAATCCCATGCCTACGTCTATCCGTCACAAGCTGGCAGCACTATGGTAGAGATCCAAAGTGTCCAGCAAAATCAGCCACTTGCTAAACATGCAATTTCTGTGAACAGTTTTCAGTATGTTGCACCAAAAGAAAAGGCAATGAGAAAGATAAAAGTGCTTATACAATGTAGAAAATACAGATGTGAAGTATCAAGACAAAGGTGATGAAGACCCCACCTTTAATGTTGAAGAAAAATAAAAAGGTGTAGAAGTAGAGGTCGTAATGGGAGGGCGTTTTGTCAATGTGTTAATTGATTCTGAAGCCTCCTGTAATATCATGAGTACTGAAGTATATAAAAATCTGAACAGACAGGGGGTGAAATGTAATGTGAAGCAATCCCCAAAGAACTTATTTGCTTATGGACTTCGTGAACCACTGTCAACGATTTATTATATGACTTGTATAAAATCCCACATCTTTAACACTCAGACCAGCGTAGACCTACACGCGCACGATCTCTACCTATCTAACGTGAATTTACCAGCTTTCAGTGTACACCCAGTTAGGGATAAGTTTGCTCAACACCCACAACCAGACTTAACCGGGAATTGAATCCACGACCTTCTGTTCAGGAGTCTAACTCCATCCGCCCATGGAAGCACATGTTCATTTGAAGTAACCAGCTTAGACTGTTTATATTCACAATAGGAGGATTTTCATGTTTTGTCATATATTGGACATCGTCAATACAGCAAGGTTCTCAAAATATCCCACATGCTAGTAAATATCAATATATGACTTATTAAATTCTTAATCAACATTGATTTGTATTTCAAATTTGATTTGATACACAACATAGAGATTATTAAATAAGTTATGAAATATAGTCCAATCATTTTCGACATATTTTCATCAAAATCGCTCAGTTAATGATAAAAGCATGAAACTTGGCACAATGATTCTTTAGCACGTACCCTTCATTTTAAGGGGTAGTGCCAAAAAATCGAACACATATCTTGGCAACTGCTGCTAGGTAACCGATGACCCATAGCAACCATCATCCAAAAGCTTTTATTTTCAATTATATTATCAAATCTTGGTATCTGATGACTAAATCATAACATTTGAAGGTTAATGAAACTTAGTTAATATTATTGTTCCTTAGCAACAGTTGCTAGGAAACAGAAAAACCACAACAGCCACCTTTTAACATGTTTTTTCATTACTATGGACGAACAACTACGTTAAATGAATAAATACCATATTTCAAGATGCCAAATTGACAACTAAAGCAATAGTCAAGATGCCAAACCCCAATTTGAGGGTGAACCGTGAAATCGGGTATATACAAAGTTTTTTTGTGTTTTCATGTTCCTTAGTATGTCTACTTTAAGATTTGGGTGGGTGCCGCTCCAGCATCCTTGAGCATTTTTTTCTATAGGCAAAAATCCAAAATGGCCACCACCAAAATGTGAAAAACAGATTTTCAACCATTCAACTCTCATTCATGTGTAATACATCATTTTCATATAATTTGGACACAAGAAGTTGATTTTTGCCATCCTATATTGATTAGAGGTCATTTTGGAGGTCAAATAACTATAAATTCAAAATGGCTGCTGCTCCTAAGAGTGAAAAATTAAGAGTCAAACTCTTGATGCCTAATCAAGTATAATGCATTAGCTTCATATTTTCTGCACATGGGAAATTGTTGTCTGTTATCAAATGTTTGATTAAAGGTCATACAATGTTTTAGAGGTCACTTGAATGCTTTCTGTACACTTTGAACAGCCATGTAACTAGCAAAAATGAATCAACCTTGACCAACAGTGGAGTTTTTGTGGTTTCATGTCAATTAACATATTACTACTCATGACACCATATCTAGGTAATTCAACTTGTTTAATACATAGATGTAGAAGGATTTCGTTCAGATGGTAATCATTGTGATGTAAATTACCGGTATAATCATTGAGATATACTGAAGAAAAGAGACACATTATAAAAAATACAAACAGTGCAAGTTATGATCAGAATTTGCTCAAGATAATATGGGCAAAGGAACAAGTCGAACATTATGAAAGTTAATTTCTAACTTACATTAAAAGTAATAAAATAATCAAATGAGTCAGTCAATTCAGAGCCGTATTACAGGTACACATAACCAAACAACAGTAAGGCTTGCCATCAACTGAAGTTGCAGCATCGCCATGCCAGTCTGAGCTCCTAAAGCTGATAAAGCTGCTTCATAAGCGTGGGTATATAGCTTCTTATGGTGAAGTGTTTAGGTTCTGAAACTTCATGTCATGCAAAGCTTCTCCATGGCATCATGGGTTAGACAAGAACAGTCGGTGATATATTTGTATAGTATGACAACTTAGATGGATGGATTTTCATGTGTTTGCGCCCAATGGTCGACAAGTTACCTCATCCTGCAGGTGTTGTTGAATGTAGCTGTGCTAACGAAGTCCAATGTGTCAGATGGCATAGATGTGTTTCTTTTTCTGATTTATTGGGTCTATATGAAACATATGTAAGCTACTGTGCAGTTGGAATGTTGAAATGGAGGTGATACATGTTCTGAATTACAAAGTAAATGCCTGGAGATTTTAGGAATGCACTACCTGACAGGATCCGATGCAACATCATATTTGTATAGCAAGGGGAAAGAAGGGACCAGACGGTGCTGAAAGTTATCAAGTTCCTAGAACTTTTTTTGAAATATAGGGGAAAGTAATGCTACTCATGATTAGCTTATGCAAGCTGGAAAAGGTTTCATCTGTGCCTCGTATGGCCAGAAACAAGGAACATCCATGAGCCAGGTCAGATATCTAATCTATACACAGAAATCATGAATGCTCTTGCAGCTCATGGACCTACCGCAAAGATAGAATGTGTTTCTCCACATTTCATGAACCCAAATGCAGACCATACTTGCAAATAGTGCAGATAAGCATCCCTCTCGAGTACTCCCCCCCACCCTGTTTTCAGATAATGCTGCTGAGCGTGGCAGGTGTCTATGCTGGGTACACAAATGGTGTAGCGAAATCGGGGTGTTCTCAGACTTGATCCTGACTACATATATCCAAATTGTAACCACTCTGATAGGCCAATCAAGTAGGTCCCAGTACGTGAACACAAGTTAGATGATGTGACAGTTTTCCTACTTAGGTTACATGTTATCCAGTCGTGAAGGCTGTGAATTAACTGCAACTGCATGGAGAAATTTTGTGAGCTCTTGCCACTCCTAACCAACAGGTACTTTCCTTTATCAAGGCAGAGTGTATTCCACATATGTAAGCAGTGCTATGCTTGATGGGTTTGATTATACTTAGTATTTGTTGTTGTGTGACGTCTTAACTGCTGTATAAAATAATATAATAAGTGCCAAAGATTTAAAAATTTCAAGTTTATTTAATTTTGCTGAGCGCTTTCGAACATAAAGTTCCTCATCAGAGCTAGAATCGAAAATATCAAAAGGTGGCCAAAAATATATAAGAAAGTCTTGTGTTTATATAAAACAATTTGTATAACATAAATATAGGTTAAAATACATTTCGTTGTCAAGAAGTAAAAGAACAGGCAATGTAATATAAATAGGATATACAGGTATGTTAATTATAAAATGCTGGGAACCTATTCCTAATATTTACAATACTGATATACTTTCCATTGTTTGTCCACACTCTCATATAAAATCTTATAAAAGTTTAAACACAATGCACTCTTCCATTGGCGTCTAGAGCAAAATTAAGGTAAAATCAAGATAAAATCAAAGTAGCAGGGTAAAGAGCATATAATGAGTAACATGTAAAACAGAACATTTAACACACACACACACACAATGACACACACACACACAACATGTACAAACAGAACATACACACACACACACATATATATATATATATATATATATATATATATATATATATATATATATATATATATATATATATATATATATATATATATATATATATATATATATATATATATATATATATATATATATATATATATATATATATATATATATATATATACATACATACATATATATATATATATACATATATATACACATACATACACATACATATATATAGGTATAACAAGGAGTGACATGCAAGAGTAATTAAGTAAACACATTAAGTAAACACTGTTAAGGGAGTCCTCTTAGGAATGTGACTCTGGGAACTTCTCCCTGGTGAAATTCAGTTTTTGAGTTCATGAGATATCCTTGTTTTGACTTGCTATTGTTTATTCTAACACCTTCATTTATCTGCCTGCTTAGTGGGTCTTGGTGGTAACTGGTAGGTGTGATGTCGAAGTTTAGATCTTCTTCTGGATGGAAAGTTGAGTTGTGTTTTATTAGTGGTTTATTAGCTTCTTGTTGCATGTGTTCTTTAATTCTGGTGTATAAGGTGCGACTAGTTTCTCCGTGATAAAAGCTGTTTATATTGTTCACTTTGCATAGATTACACTGGATATTGTATCCAAGTCCACCTTTTGATGTTCTCCTGCAAATCATCGTTTTGTTGCTATTAGATGAGCATACTTTGCATGACAGATCATTACATCTTTCTTGCTCAACTGGGGCTAATTTACATAGTTGGCTTTTTAGGGAAGTCCCTCCTCTCTCTATAATTTTAGCATTGACTCTTCCTTTGCTGTCTTTCTTTATTTCTTCTGCTTTTGTTTTCCACATCTTAAACAGTCTGCTGTTTGGTGTATACGGGCAGAATATAGTAAAGCGTGCATTGTCTTTTCTGAACCACTGCTTCTTTTTCATTTCTTTTTCTTGTTTTCGTGTTTCTCTGTTCCATTGTTTCTTTCTGTAAAGTGGTCTTATTCCGATTTTATCTTGTTTCTTCTGTTCTTCCCATTTTCTCAGTGCTGATTGTATGATGTTTAGTCGGTATCTTTCATTGTAGCCTGATAGTTTCATGCGTACGCAGAAGTCGGTAAGAATTTCTGCTATTTTGTCCCATTTCAATCTAGAGCTGCAGTTTCTCAGTATTCTAATAGCTTCTTGTATTAAAACGTTTCTTTTTATTTTTGAGGGCATGGCACTTCTTGACATCATTAATATTCTGTTTGCCATGTCTTTCCTGTAAAATTCATACAGTATGGTGTTTTCTTCTACCCATACTTTAAGGTCTAGTATGGGTAGTTTTCCGTCTTTGTTTTTGCTTGGGTAGTCAATTTCCATTTGTATTATTGGGCATATTGAGTTTGCCATTTTTCTCATTTCTTCCATTGTTCGTTCATCTTTATGGCGTTTACGGTCTTCGTTTATCAAGGCGTTGTCAATTTTTATCTTTTTGTCTGTTTCACACCACCTTGCTCCAAGACGATGTTTAGGTCATCTACGTAGATGGCAGTTTCTACTACAAAATCTTGCATAATGTCTTTGGTTGCATCTTTGGCAAGTTTGTTAAATTCTTTGGACCACCAGGCCATTATCATTCTGGAAACTTCACCTGTAAGTATATTCCCAATGCTACCACCATCTGCCTGTTTATAATTCTTCATATTAAACCTGTACACATGGTTGTTCATGGAGTTAATAATGCCAGCTACTAGTGTGAGTGCAATAATTCTCTTCTTTTCTGCTTCCGTAGGGGCTCTTTCAGGTTCTATCCAGTTATCATCATTTGGTTGGTTTGGTTTCGGTCCATCAAGTACTCTTGCTGACGTTAAGCCAGGCTTGCGCCCTGTGTTGTGTCGGCGTTTGTGGACCACTTCTGTCAATTTCTCCTGTTCTAGTTCTTCTGGTGAGTAACTAATGGCTATGTAAAGGGACGCTTCCAGCCAGTTTATTCCTTTGAACTGTACTAGTGTTTGTGTGATTTGATCTGGTAGTATTTTATGAATCCATTGTTTGGTAATACTTGGGTATAGTGCTTTGACATCCATACTTCCAATTTGGATTGCTTTATCTTTGTTACTGTTATCATTATTATTGTTGTTTCCTTGTTTAGTTTTAGTATTTATGTCTTCCATGATGGCTATCATCTCTTCTGTAGAACGTACAGATTTATCATCTATCTCGTCTGCTATCTTTTGGATGATGGTAGCTAGGAGATGCGATGCCACGTTGTTTGGTGCGTTATTCGCACTACATATAGGACGGAGTGGTGGTTCATCACTGTTTTTATGATCTTTTCTTAGTCCATATGTATATGGGGGTGACATTGATATATCTTGTTTTAGAGCTTGTTTGAGTCTGTCTGTTCCTCCTGCGTCCTTGGTTGGGTGCGATCCACATAAATTAAATATTCTAGCTAGTATTGCTGATGTACCATTGCATTCCTTTATACATCGTTTTAGTTGTTCATCATTTATCACAGGGTCTTTTTCTATATGCTCTTTCATCATTCTTGTGTAATTGTCGTAGCTGTCAACTGAAAATTTTCCTGATTTGTCAGTGGGATAAATTGTAATATTTTCGTTTTGGATTCTTGTTTTTAGTGTTTTGATTCCTTTCTTTTCATTTCTGCGTAGATTGCTGGATTTAGGTTGGCCTTTTTCATTGCATTCTTCTTATATGTATTTATTAAGTTCTCGCATTAGTAGTTCTTTTAAATGCTGTAGGTCACTTTCTGTTTGTTTATTGGGACCTTGTAAAGGACGTGGGATTATGTTTCGCCTGTTGGTGGGCAGTTGGGTTACTCTCATTTTTGATAGGTTCAACGTTTTCTCTTGGATGTTATATATAGAAGTTTCTTCGATTTCACTCTCTAAGTTGGTTGCTTGATCTTCATCTTCATCTGCATTTTCTTGACTTCTTATATCCCAACGTGCTTTCACAAATCCTTTTTCAATTTCTGTTTCACATGATGTTCTGTCTATTTTAGGGTAAGTTGCAAATTTAGGTGGTAATCTTAGAACAGTTTCTTCTTCCTGGGAAATCTGAACACCGCCATACTTGGGTACTTTAATCTCCTTTTCCTTTTTTGATAATCTCATCTAAGTCTTTGTCTTTAATCTTTACTAAATGGATGTTTGTTACTTGTTGTAACCATGGTTTGACAGTCTGAATCCTTTCTTTGGAGTGTTCATGAACTCTATTTGATAGTTTGCAGGAGAACATCAAAAGGTGGACTTGGATACAATATCCAGTGTAATCTATGCAAAGTGAACAAAATAAACAGCTTTTATCATGGGGAAACTAGTCGGACCTTATACACCAGTATTAAAGAACACATGGCCACAAGAAGCTAATAAACCACTAATAAAACACAACTCAACTTTCCATCCAGAAAAGATCTAAACTTCGACATCACACCTACCCAGTTACCACAAGACCCACTAAGCAGGCAGATAAATGAAGGTGTTAGAATAAACAATAGCAAGTCAAAACAAGGATATCTCATGAACTCAAAAACTGAATTTCACCAGGGAAGTTCCCAGAGTCACATTCCTAAAGAGGACTCCCTTAACAGTGTTTACTTAATGTGTTTATTAATTACCTTTGCATGTCACCCTTGTTATGTCTATATATATGTATGTATGTGTGTGTATATATGTTGTGTGTATGTATGTGTATATATATATATATGTGTATATGT
>CM032667.1:59174878-59215815 GCA_019095985.1 Streblospio benedicti
TGAATCCATTGTTTGGTATACTTGGGTATAGTGCTTTGACATCCATACTTCCAATTTGGATTGCTTTATCTTTGTTACTGTTATCGTTATTATTGTTGTTTCCTTGTTTAGTTTTAATGACAGTAATGTTTCCATGATGGCTATCTCTCTCTTCTGTAGAACGTACAGATTTATCATCTATCTCGTCTGCTATCTTTTGGATGATGGTAGCTAGGAGATGCGATGCCACGTTGTTTGGTGCGTTATTCGCACTACATATAGGACAGAGTGGTGGTTCATCACTGTTTTTATGATCTTTTCTTAGTCCATGTATGTATATGGGGGTGACATTGATATATCTTGTTTTAGAGCTTGTTTGAGTCTGTCTGTTCCTCCTGCGTCCTTGGTTGGGTGCGATCCACATAAATTAAATATTCTAGCTAGTATTGCTGATGTACCATTGCATTCCTTTATACATCGTTTTAGTTGTTCATCATTTATCACAGGGTCTTTTTCTATATGCTCTTTCATCATTCTTGTGTAATTGTCGTAGCTGTCAACTGAAAATTTTCCTGATTTGTCAGTGGGATAAATTATGTAATTTTTCGTTTTGGATTCTTGTTTTTTAGTGTTTTGATTCCTTTCTTTTTCATTTCTGCGTAGATTGCTGGATTTAGGTTGGCCTTTTTCATTGCATTCTTCTTATATGTATTTATTAAGTTCTCGCATTAGTAGTTCTTTTTAAATGCTGTAGGTCACTTTCTGTTTGTTTATTGGGACCTTGTAAAGGACGTGGGATTATGTTTCGCCTGTTGGTGGGCAGTTGGGTTACTCTCATTTTTTTGATAGGTTCAACGTTTTCTCTTGGATGTTATATATAGAAGTTTCTTCGATTTCACTCTCTAAGTTGGTTGCTTGATCTTCATCTTCATCTGCATTTTTCTTGACTTCTTATATCCCAACGTGCTTTCACAAAATCCTTTTTCAATTTCTGTTTCACATGATGTTCTGTCTATTTTGGGGTAAGTTGCAAATTTAGGTGGTAATCTTAGAACAGTTTCTTCTTCCTGGGAAATCTGAACACCGCCATACTTGGGTACTTTAATCTCTTTTTCCTTTTTGATAATCTCATCTAAGTCTTTGTCTTTAATCTTTACTAAATGGATGTTTGTTACTTGTTGTAACCATGGTTTGACAGTCTGAATCCTTTCTTTGGAGTGTTCATTAACTCTCTTTGTTAGTTGTTTCCACATTATATTAGATTCTCTGTCCATAATTCTGCAGAAGTGGTACATTGTGTTTTGGTCTATTAGTGTACTTAAATTTCTCAAACTACTATTAAAAGATGATCTAGCTTCAGTGAGTTTTTGTGATGCATCATTCCTTTTCTTTTTCATTACATAGTCTATAAAACCATTATCTCTAATGCCATTACTATTGCACATGGTTCTAGCCTGTCTCTCAACTTCTTTGAAACCAACTTGATGTTTCACTAACCTGTCGAGAAGGTTGAATGTTGCAACTCTCGTTTGGATCCTTAATTTCTTGTTTCCAGTAATCAACATCGTTCTCCCTATCCATGATGGGTAGGCATTTAAGTAAGCTAAATTCATTATTTGAACTGCAGCAGGTCCTCTCATATTATACTTAGTATTTGTTGTTGTGTGACGTCTTAACTGCTGTATAAAATAATATAATAAGTGCCAAAGATTTAAAAATTTCAAGTTTATTTAATTTTGCTGAGCGCTTTCGAACATATTAGTATGTATTAGTAAATGATTGCAATAATGTCAGTGATATAGAGTACTTAGACCCTTTAGGATCAAGTGATCACAATGTGCTTACATTCAAATATAGGTGCTATTTTCAATTTGAACGAACCGATTGTGAGAGACTAAATTACTATAAAGCAGATTATGATGGAATTCGTAAAGAACTAGACATTGATTGGGGCAGTTTATTACAAGATAAGGGTACAAATGATATGTTGGAATTATTTATGAACAAACTGAACTATGCCATAAATAAACACATTCCTAAAAAGTAAATCAAAGAATACTAAAGGTAACGTTCCGTTAAGTAAAGAAACTGTAAAGAGCATAAAAAGGGAAACATAGAATGTGGGAGAGATATATGGAGGTCCGCAGTGAAGAAAAAAAATATAGAGTATTGTAAGGCTCGTAACAAAGTGAAAAAAATTAACTCGTAAGGAAAGAAAGAAGATGGAAAAACAGGTGGCTGAATCTGCTAAAACAAATGTCATTGCACGTGAAAACTCTGGATGGTACTTTTATTGCAAGTTCAGATCAGGATAAGGCTGAAGTGTTGGGTAACTTTTTTTAGTAGTGTCTTTACTGAGGAAGATGTTGAATCTACACCAACAGTCGATTCTAGTCATGATACTGTAAAGAATGACCAACCGTTAACACAAGAGGAAGGAAGAAAAAAATTACTACTTGCATTAAATGTTACTAAATCACCAGGGCCAGATAAAGCACACCCTAAGTTATTACATGAATTAAGTTCAATTATTGATTTTCCTCTTTTTCTTAATATATAAAAAAGTCATTGGACACTGGAATTGTTCCAGATGCCTGGAAAATAGCAATTATAACAGCTCTTTTCAAGAAAGGGGATAAAAGGTTAGCATCTAATTACAGACCAGTCAGCTTGACCAGCATACTCTGTAAAATCATGGAAAAGATTATTAGGAAAAGGATCATAGCACATATGGACAGATTTAATTTATTTAGTGTTAATCAATTTGGCTTCCTGAATGGTAGATCGACAAGTTTACAACTTTTAAAGGTATTAGATAGCTGGACAGACATTTTAGATACTGGTGGCGTTATTGATGCTATCTACATGGATTTCATGAAAGCGTTTGATAAGGTACCTCATGTCAGGCTTATGAAGAAACTTCGATCATATGGTATAAGTAACAAAATATGTGCATGGGTGGAAAATTTTCTCAGTGATCGTAAACAGTGCGTGCAGGTAAACGGGCAAAAGTCGAAATGGCACAGTGTTACAAGTGGGATTCCTCAAGGTTCAGTGTTAGGCCCTGTTCTATTTGTAATTTTTATAAATGACCTACCTGATTGTGTTGATTCGGATGTGTACTTATTTGCTGATGACACAAAGATATATAGAGAAATAACAAGTGACAATGACATACAGGGTATACAAAATGATCTAAATAACCTATTTACATGGAGTAAAACATGGCTGTTAAAATTCCATCCAGATAAGTGCAAAGTTCTTCGCGTAAGTCAGAAATCCTCTGATGTAAATGAATATACCATGAGAACATATGATGGAGGTGTTACTACTCTGGAAAACGTTTCAAGTGAAAAGGACATTGGTGTCACCATAGACTGTAACCTCAATTTTGTGAAACATATTCAAACTCAAGTCAATAAAGCCAATCAAATTTGTGGATTAATGCGAAGATCATTTTTGCATCTAGACAATAAAACATTTTCCTTGCTTTATAAAGCATTAGTTAGACCGCATGTGGAATATGCCAGTAGTGTATGGTCACCTTACAAAAAGAAAGATATTGAAACAATTGAAAATGTACAAAGACGAGCTACAAGGATGTTACCCCAGATGAAAAACTTGACTTATGAAGAACGTCTTAAAAGATTGAGTTTACCAACATTAAAATTTCGTCGAATGAGGGGGGACATGATAGAGACATTTAAAATATTATCTGGCATATACGATGGAAGAGTAACAAAAGGATTATTTCAATTAAACACTTCTAATGTTACAAGAGGAAATAGTTTAAAATTAATAAAAAATAGAAGTAGAAAAGATGTGAGAAAATACAGTTTTACATTCAGGATTGTTGACGTGTGGAATAGTCTGCCTGATCCAGTTGTCACAGCTAAGACTGTACACCAGTTTGAAAACAGATTAGACAAACACTGGAAGTTTCACCCACTTAAATTTGACTACACATTTGATTATGGACCGTCAACCGGAAGTGACGCAGTTAGATCAAATGTTTTTAAAGAAGAGCTGCCTATAGAGGACCAACAGGTCCTGCAGGCAGAATCTACATAAGGTAACATAAGGTAACATAAAGTTCCTCATCAGAGCTAGAATCGAAAATATCAAAAGGTGGCCAAAAATATATAAGAAAGTCTTGTGTTTATATAAAACAATTTGTATAACATAAATATAGGTTAAAATACATTTCGTTGTCAAGAAGTAAAAGAACAGGCAATGTAATATAAATAGGATATACAGGTATGTTAATTATAAAATGCTGGGAACCTATTCCTAATATTTACAATACTGATATACTTTCCATTGTTTGTCCACACTCTCATATAAAATCTTATAAAAGTTTAAACACAATGCACTCTTCCATTGGCGTCTAGAGCAAAATTAAGGTAAAATCAAGATAAAATCAAAGTAGCAGGGTAAAGAGCATATAATGAGTAACATGTAAAACAGAACATTTAACACACACACACACACACATATATATATATATATATATACATTAGAGAATGGTGAACGATGGGAACTCTCAAACGCAGCCCCGGCGCGCACTCAAACGCAACCTGGCATGGGAACTCTCAAACGCAGCCCGGCGCGCACTCAAACGCACCCCGTTTATCACTCGTTTGTATATTGTTTATTACATGTATTAGTATCCAAATAAACGGATCATCAATCAAATAGAAGTCGTTCTTATTTATATACAAACGAGCCGGGAGTCTGGACACGACACGAGGCGCCAATCAGGACCGTTGTTTAGGATTTACAGCGTGTGGAATCACTTTGCCAAGACTGGACTTTGGAGTGTGCACGGAAATTCGCGGCAAACGCCCGCCACCAAACATCGACCTGTGAGCATCCTCAGCTACATAACCTTCTAATGTATGTGTGGACAGTTATTGTAGCCAGTGTGCCAGTGAAAAACAGTGCCAACTAGCAGGCCAATGTAAAGGGAAGGTTTCTTACCTTGGATGAGCGATAATAGCCCCAAAGCCCGCAGTCACAGGCTTCAAGATACTAGAGAGATGGCCACTTTTCAAATCAAGTGCCCAGTAGTTGGGTGTGATTATGAGACTGTCGAGTCTAGTGAGGCAATCATCGCAGCAGCCCTGATGAACGCCCACACCACAACACACGCACAACCCCCAGCAACATCGAATCGGGCGCCTAGCAGTAACGCCAACGCCAAGGTTGAGAAACTGAAGCGACCCACCATATCTACTGCAGGCACGAGCGAGGAGTGGGAGTACTTCCTCACGAGGTGGGGCGAATACCGCAGCGGGACGAAGCTTGAGGGCTCCGACATTGTCACACAGCTGCTCGAATGCTGTGATGAGGGGCTCCGCAAAGACCTCACGAGCGCAGCAGGAAGAAGCTTGGTGGGTGAAGCCGAATCAGACGTCCTGGAGGCGATGAAGGCCCTAGCCGTCAGGGCGAAAACGCAATGGTAAGCGAGAGCCGCCCTTGCGAACATGCGGGCAAGGCCGAGGGGAACCAGTGCGGTCCTTTCATGCCCGCATCAAGGCGCAGGCAAACACCTGCAAATACGTGAAGAAGTGCACGTGTGGCACCAACGTCAACTTCACAGAAGAGATCCTCCGGGACGTCATGGCGAGGGGATCGCAGATCAGATATCCAGCTCGACCTCCTGAGTGACCAGCGCCAGGACATGTCCCTCGAGGATATGATGAGGTTCATCGAGGCCAAAGAATCAGGCAAGCGGTCAGCCTCTTGACTGCTTGATACCCATAGTGTAGGGCGGTCAGCAGCACGTACCGCCGCTGCAAACGTCGGGACATCCAGAGCCAGAATGAGGTTCAGCGGTCAGATGCCAGGTCAGATGCCAGGGACACAAGACATGCGAACGCCGCCTGTAAGTACTGCGGGGGGAGAAGGGCCATGGCAAGAACCCCTCCTGGCGCATTAGAAGGGACGGAATGCCCGCCTACGGCAAGAGATGTGGATCCCGCGGTCGCGACAACCACATCGATCGGGTGTGCCTGGGGCGCAAACCCACGGCCAACTCCACTAACGCGAATGTGTATGAAGAACAGACGGCCGCCTTCTCAGAGAGCTCTGCACAATATCGGGCCCCCGGACAGCCGATGGCGAGCGCACACTCAACCTGGACCATCACATTTACGACAACCTCTGTGACAGGTGGCTCAGGCGCAGCTCACAACCCCAGCCATTCCTCGACCTGGACCTCAGCATCGCCGAGGAGGATTACCGTGCCCTCGGTTTCAGATTGGGTAGACGCAGCGCCAAGACGGTCACCCTGCCAGCGATGGCAGACACTGGCTGCCAGAGCTGCTTGGTCGGCATCGATGTCGTCGGCGTATGGGCCTGAGCACCGCTGACCTCCTGCCCGTCTCGATGAGGATGAAGGCAGCAAACAAGCAGGACATCAGGATCCTGGGAGGCGGTCATCATCCGGTTCTCGGGACGAAGGAGAACTCTCAACGCGTGGAATCTCGACAGGTCGCCTCGTGACCCGATTCCACCCGATCGTGTGTTCCTCTCACATGCTGCCTGCGTTGACCTCGGCCTGGTCTCCAAGGACTTTCCGACAGTCGGTGAAATGTCCAACACGGCGGCGGCAGACACCAGCACGGACAATGGCATCGTGACCCAGTGTGCCTGCCCCCCGCACAGCGCCCCCCAAGCCAACGGCGCTGCCCATGCCGGCCACAGCAGGCAACAGGGAGGCCCTACAGCGCTATTTGATCGAGCTCTACGCCTCCAGTACATTCAACACATGTACTCATCAACCCCTCCCGATGATGTCGGGTCCGCCGATGCGATTGATGGTTGACCCGAGCGCACATCCCGTCGCCCACCACACCCCCCATACCGGTCCCACTGTACTGGCAAGATGCAGTGAAAACAGGCCTGGACCAAGACGTTGAGATGGGCGTCATCGAACCGGTGCGGTCGGCGAACCTGTTACATGGTGCCACAGGATGGTCATCTGCGCCAAGAAGACTGGTAAACCGAGAAGGACTGTCGACTTCCAGGCCCTTAACGCCCATGCGACACGCGAGACCCACCACACCCAATCGCCATTCCACCAAGCACGGTGCGTCCCCCACAAACGGAAGACAGTCTTCGATGCCTGGAATGGCTACCACAGCGTTCTCCTGCATGAGGGGCGACCGCCACCTGACCACGTTCATCACCCCATGGGGAAGATACCGATACCGTGTCGCTCCATAAGGTTATGCTGCGTCGGGAGACGGATATTCAAGGCGGTATGATGAAATTGTCTCAGATATCCCCAACAAAACCAAGTGTATCGATGACACGCTGCTCTGGTCAGACTCCATTGAGGACAGCTTCCACCAAGCAGTGCACTGGCTGGACACCTGCGGGAGGAACGGCATCACGCTCAACCCGGACAAGTTTGTCTTCGGCGGTAAAGAGGTGGAGTTTGCCGGGTTCACAATCACAGAAGACAGCGTCCGCCCATGTGCCCGATACTTGCAGGCGTACGTGACTTCCCGCGCCCCAGAACATCACAGATGCCCGCTCATGGTTTGGGCTGGTCAATCAGGTGTCGTACGCCTTCAGCATGGCTGACCACATGCTACCATTCCGCCAGCTGCTCAAACCTGGTGGGAACTTCGAATGGACGACTGTGCTTGATGGCGCCTTCAAAGCATCCAAGGAGGCCATCGTAAGAGAGATCGAGCATGGAGTCCGCATTTTTTCGACAAAACGAAACCAACATGCCTCGCCACGGACTGGTCCAAAGATGGCATTGGATTCTGGTTATTCCAGAAGCACTGTCAGTGCCCAACAGCCGAGCCATTCTGCTGCCGTGACGGATGGAAAGTGGCCCTCGTCGGAGTCGATTTACCCATCCAGCTGAGTCCAGATATGCTGCTGTAGAGGGTGAAGCCCTGGCGGTGGCCGATGCCCTTGACAAGGCACGCTTCTTCATCCTGGGATGCTCGGACCTCATCGTGGCTGTAGATCATAAACCTCTGCTGAAGATCTTCAGCGACCGTTCCCTTGATGACATCCCCAACCCCCGTCTGAGAAACCTAAAGGAGAAGACCCTCCGCTACGGTTTCGCATCGTTCACGCCGGTATGCGGAACAAAGCTGCCGACGCCATATCCCGCCACCCGAGTGGCACCGCTGAACCAGTCAAACTGGGCCTCCCTGATGACAGTGCATCTATCCGCGAAGACACCTCTATCAATACACAGAGACATACTGGCTTGGATGCGGATGGCGGAATCCGACGCCACCTCTGCGACCCCTCAGACGAAAACTTGCCACTCTCGACTCACCCGCCCGCGGTCACCTGGGACCGCGTGCGTGAGGCAACTGCAAATGATGAGGCTGCTCACACTCTCACGAGGTTGATCGAAGATGGGTTCCCGCCCTCACGTGACAAGATACCAGCTGACCTTCGGGCCTACTACCAGCTCCGTGATGACCTTTCTGCATCCGGCGGTGTTGCCCTATACAAGGACAGAGTCATCATCCCCCCCTCCCTCCGTCAAGAGGTTCTAGCCGCCCTGCACTCAGCGCATCAGGGCGTCTCGATGATGACCGCCAGCGCGCAGCGTCAGTATTTTGGCCAGGGATCACTGCAGATATATACATACGGTCCGCAACAATTGTGAACACTGCCACCGTATGGCGCCCTCACAACCGAGCGCCCCCCACCAGTGCCACCAATTATGCCGGTGTACCCGTTCCAGGCGATATGTGCGGACTTTTTCACACACAAGGGCACCCACTA
Source organism: Streblospio benedicti (assembly GCA_019095985.1). Lineage (NCBI taxonomy): Eukaryota > Metazoa > Annelida > Polychaeta > Spionida > Spionidae > Streblospio > Streblospio benedicti. Next base: position 59,183,627 of record CM032667.1, read on the forward strand.
CCTGGTGATAGTAGACCGGTATTCGAATTGGCCCATTATCTCCAGATCCCCTGGAGGAGCCAAAGGGTTGATAAATAATCTCCGCCTCGCGTTCGTCACCTACGGACACCCGAGGAACTGGCATCAGATGGTGGCCCAGAATTCCCACGGCGACTGATACACGGGCGTTCCTGCGAGACTGGGGTGTCCATCATCGCCTCTCCTCTGTCGCATTCCCGCACAGCAACTGCAGGGCAGAGATCGGAGTCAAGGCGATGAAGCGCCTCATAACCCGACAACACTGGACAAGATGGGGACCTGAACACGGATGCTGTCCAACGCGCTGTTCTGCAGTACAGGAACACACCAGACCCTGCAACGAAGGTGTCCCCTGCGATGTGCGTATTCGGGAGGCGATTCGGGATTTCATCCCAGTCCTTCCTGGAAAATACAAGCCCCATACCACTTGGCGCGAAACCTTGGCCGGCCAGAGAGGGCAGCGCTTCGCCAAAACGCCATGTTCGCATGACGGACACCTGGACTGAGCACACTCGTCGACTTCCCCACTACGTGTAGGTGATCATGTCGCATCCAGAACCAGGCGGACCGCACCCGACAAAATGGGACAGAGCAGGGGACCATCATCGAGGTGCGCCAATTCGACCAATACGTGGTCAAAAAGTCGATGGCTCGGGCGTGTGACTCTACGCAACAGGAAGTTCCTCCGCAAATTTGTACCGGTGATGCACCGGAACCGTGCCGCACACTTTCGATGACCTCCTGCAGCAGGCGATCGCGGGGCAGCGCCATGCCCGCTATCCGGCCTGCAGAGCCTCACGTCCCCACCTGCTGTAGCTTCTGGCCGGCCAGCGTTGGCCACTACCCCAGCAACACCTCAGGTGCCAACCACATCTTCTGACACCAACCGCCCGACTCCGATGCCCCCATCCCCACTACCAGCGACCTCGTCGCCAATGACACCACCCGAACCGCCAGCCCAACCGACGAGCAGACCCAGCAGGAATACCCGACCGCCCAAATGGCATGATGACTTTTATATGGAATAATCAGTCTTCTCCTGAATCACCGTGTCAAAGACTTGGGGAGATAGAGAATGGTGAACGATGGGAACTCTCAAACGCAGCCCCGGCGCGCACTCAAACGCAACCTGGCATGGGAACTCTCAAACGCAGCCCGGCGCGCACTCAAACGCACCCCGTTTATCACTCGTTTGTATATTGTTTATTTCATGTATTAGTATCCAAATAAACGGATCATCAATCAAATAGAAGTCGTTCTTATTTATACATATATATATATATACATACATATATATACATATATACATATACATACACACAATATATATACACATACATACACATACATATATATAGGTATAACAAGGAGTGACATGCAAGAGTAATTAAGTAAACACATTAAGTAAACACTGTTAAGGGAGTCCTCTTAGGAATGTGACTCTGGGAACTTCTCCCTGGTGAAATTCAGTTTTTGAGTTCATGAGATATCCTTGTTTTGACTTGCTATTGTTTATTCTAACACCTTCATTTATCTGCCTGCTTAGTGGGTCTTGGTGGTAACTGGTAGGTGTGATGTCGAAGTTTAGATCTTCTTCTGGATGGAAAGTTGAGTTGTGTTTTATTAGTGGTTTATTAGCTTCTTGTTGCATGTGTTCTTTAATTCTGGTGTATAAGGTGCGACTAGTTTCTCCGTGATAAAAGCTGTTTATATTGTTCACTTTGCATAGATTACACTGGATATTGTATCCAAGTCCACCTTTTGATGTTCTCCTGCAAATCATCGTTTTGTTGCTATTAGATGAGCATACTTTGCATGACAGATCATTACATCTTTCTTGCTCAACTGGGGCTAATTTACATAGTTGGCTTTTTAGGGAAGTCCCTCCTCTCTCTATAATTTTAGCATTGACTCTTCCTTTGCTGTCTTTCTTTATTTCTTCTGCTTTTGTTTTCCACATCTTAAACGAGCTTATCGAGCTTTACCCCTTGGAGCAAGGTGGTGTGAAACAGACAAAAAGATAAAAATTGACAACGCCTTGATAAACGAAGACCGTAAACGCCATAAAGATGAACGAACAATGGAAGAAATGAGAAAAATGGCAAACTCAATATGCCCAATAATACAAATGGAAATTGACTACCCAAGCAAAAACAAAGACGGAAAACTACCCATACTAGACCTTAAAGTATGGGTAGAAGAAAACACCATACTGTATGAATTTTACAGGAAAGACATGGCAAACAGAATATTAATGATGTCAAGAAGTGCCATGCCCTCAAAAATAAAAAGAAACGTTTTAATACAAGAAGCTATTAGAATACTGAGAAACTGCAGCTCTAGATTGAAATGGGACAAAATAGCAGAAATTCTTACCGACTTCTGCGTACGCATGAAACTATCAGGCTACAATGAAAGATACCGGCTAAACATCATACAATCAGCACTGAGAAAATGGGAAGAACAGAAGAAACAAGATAAAATCGGAATAAGACCACTTTACAGAAAGAAACAATGGAACAGAGAAACACGAAAACAAAAAAAAGCAATGAAAAAGAAGCAGTGGTTCAGAAAAGACAATGCACGCTTTTACTATATTCTGCCCGTATACACCAAACAGCAGACTGTTTAAGATGTGGAAAACAAAAGCAGAAGAAATAAAGAAAGACAGCAAAGGAAGAGTCAATGCTAAAATTATAGAGAGAGAACTTCCCTAAAAAAGCCAACTATGTAAATTAGCCCCATTGAGCAAGAAAGATGTAATGATCTGTCATGCAAAGTATGCTCATCTAATAGCAACAAAACGATGATTTGCAGGAGAACATCAAAAAAGGTGGACTTGGATACAATATCCAGTGTAATCTATGCAAAAGTGAACAATATAAACAGCTTTTATCACGGAGAAACTAGTCGCACCTTATACACCAGAATTAAAGAACACATGCAACAAGAAGCTAATAAACCACTAATAAAACACAACTCAACTTTCCATCCAGAAGAAGATCTAAACTTCGACATCACACCTACCAGTTACCACCAAGACCCACTAAGCAGGCAGATAAATGAAGGTGTTAGAATAAAACAATAGCAAGTCAAAACAAGGATATCTCATGAACTCAAAACTGAATTTCACCATTTCCCAGAGTCACATTCCTAAGAGGACTCCATTTGTAGTGTTTACTTAGTGTTTACTTAATTACTTTGCATGTCACTCCTTGTTATACCTATATATATGTATATATATGTGTGTATATATATGTGTGTATATATGTATATATATATGTATATGAATATATATGTATATATGTATATATATATATATATATATATATATATATATATATATATGTATATATATATATACATATATATATATATGTATGCATGTATATATATGTTATATATATTCTGTGTGTGTGTGTGTTAAATGTTCTGTTTTACATGTTACTCATTATATGCTCTTTACCCTGCTACTTTTTGATTTTATCTTGATTTTACCTTAATTTTGCTCTAGACGCCAATGGAAGAGTGCATTGTGTTTAAACTTTTATAAGATTTTATATGAGAGTGTGGACAAACAATGGAAAGTATATCAGTATTGTAAATATTAGGAATAGGTTCCCAGCATTTTATAATTAACATACCTGTATATCCTATTTATATTACATTGCCTGTTCTTTTTACTTCTTGACAACAAAATGTATTTTAACCTATATTTATGTTATACAAATTGTTTTATATAAACACAAGACTTTCTTATATATTTTTGGCCACCTTTTGATATTTTCGATTCTAGCTCTGATGAGGAACTTTATGTTCTTGAAATTTTTAAATCTTTGGCACTTATTATATTATTTTATACAGCAAAATTAAATAAACTTGGGAAATTTTTTGGAATCTTTGGCACTTATTTTTATTTTTATACAGCAGTTAAGACGTCACACAACAACAAAAATACTAATGTATGTAGCAATGAACAATTATAATGGATCAGATTCACAGGAGGTTTGAAGCAATTGAACACCATACACATGTTGTTGGTTTGAATACTGGTCTTTGTAAATTAGATGTACGCTGATTAAATTTTGTATGATTAAAGACTGACGTGTGTTCATCAAATTACATTGACTGTCATGAAATATTTACAGGAACTATTAGTCAAATAGATGTGGAATAAATAATTAGCCTTTTACTTATCAGATGTTAGATGTATTTAAAAGAATATAAGGTATTTAACATTATCTAGAAGCATCAGCATTCATACATATTCATACATAATTGCTATTGGAATTTTACATGTTAATCTATATCAATATATGTTAATCATATTTTAAATTTACAGCTTTGTATTGGCACAGTTAACCTATAATATGACCTTTAATCGAACATCTGATGGCAGAAATGAATTTTCCATGTCCAAATTACTTTAGCATATAAAAATAATATGATACACTTGATGAAAAGCATGAAAGATCTACTTTCTCCTTTGTCCTGTTAAGAACGACGGCCATTTTGAATTCATCACCATTTGACCTCTAATATGACCTCTAATCAAATGTAGGATGGCAAAAATCAATTCCTTGTGTCCAAATTATATAAAAATGATGTATTACACAGGCATGAGATTTGAATGGTGAAAAATCTGTTTTTCACGTTTTTCGGTGGCGGCCATTTTGAATTTTTGCCTATAAAAAATTCCCCCCGGAGATGCCGCACTAACAAACTTGCTAAATATTCTCTTTAGACCCTCAACAACATGAAACACTGAAAAAAAATTACACTTCTCACAAATGCAAAGTGGTCAATCTGGCAGATGGACTAATAAAACCCCCAGAAACCAGGGGATGCCAGTTTTCCCTATATAAATCAAACCAGCCCCCATAAAAAAAATTGCTCAAGGATGCCAGATGCGGGCCCACCCGCCTGTATTATGTTAGCAATATTGTTTTGATATTGTGAAGCCTGTACATCATGTGAATCCAGGACTCAAAATCAGCAAAAAAATGTTTGGTCAATGAACACAATGTATGGATAGCTGAATTTTGTGATTCTCCTAGGTTGACTGCAATACAGAGATGATTGCCTTCAAAGTCTTAGGTCATTGGCTGCAAGGCAGTGGTTGGGGTAGACAATTTTGCTCTAACATCAGCAGAAATTGCCACCCCAGGAGTTGCAGAATCTTTTGCTCTCTGCTTCCCATGTCACAAGAACCAGGCATGCTCATCAAGTAACTGCTGCAGCATTGTACATTTTGCTAAACAAAGCATATACTGACTATCTTGCTCTTTCTCAAGAATCACCCAAAAGTAAAATGACTTGGTTTGAGCAGCGCAAAGCAGAGAGTCCTCAATTCATGTATTGGTCAATGACCCTTGATCTAGAACTGCTTGCACTAGCATTTGTTAGATCATTACGTGTTGGTAACTTTCTTTTGTACAGAGATAGATTAACAAATTAGTACCATGTTTTTTAGTATGAACCATACGAATTATGCTAGATGGATGCCAGTTCATGGGCGGGATATGTGCGCACTTGAGAAAATGCATCCAGAGGTTGCCTCAGAGTTCTGAAAAGGGAAATTTGTGATGAGCAAATCACATAGAAAGTTTTCATAATTGTCCATTGATCATGCCCATGAACAAAATAAACGTGTTATGAAAGAAGAGGGCAGAATAATTGGGCTGACACAGGATGCTGATGCTATGTTGAAATGGGCAGTATCTGGACCAGAGTTGATTAGAGTAATTTCTGAGTTTGAAGCATCAATGATTGAGAAAGATGAGAAACCAATAACATGCCATCATGAGCAAACCATTGCAAGTCAAAAATTGTGTGTAAAACAAGTGCATGCATTAATCACTACACTGGAAGGCATGGGAAGCCCTTTTGAGGAAGACAGTGACGACCTGGTACGAATACATTTCATAGACATCAAGGACAACCAATCTGTCGAATGCCTTTAAGCAATACAAAAACAAGGCCAGGACCAATATGACTTGTTTGTGAAAGAGAGATTGATGAATGCTAGCAAACCAATTACAGCTTCAATTCCCAGAAATCCGGTAGTGCTCTTTAATGAGCAATCAACAAAGTTGCGTGACAAAGGGGGCAAAGTAAATTTGCTTAAAAGTGAGTCATATCTCTTTTCAAGACTGTACATATCTTGTCAAAGAAGAGATGGTAATATAGACATATTTTTCAGCCATGAAAATCATCCATTTCCGCCATCCCTTTCCACGTATGGAGAACTGCGACTTGGGAAGAAATCTGAACTTATGAACTGCATTGAACGTCATATGAGAAACACTAACACGATTACAGGTCTGTGCCAGTCTGTGACAAATTGAATACACCTTCACCACTTTCCTCCCATTGTCGTAGGTCATATGTCACAGCCACTACATGTACTGAATCTGCCAATGAATGATCCCTCTGATATCCCTCCCCCAGCTACTGCTACCCCTGGTAAACATGTGCAGAGCAGATTAAATGTTCCCGCCCTTCCCTTCCCTACCCTTCCTTCCGCCACCACGCACTCTTCTCTTCCCAACCCTTTCTACGCCATCCGCATCTAAACCTCTGCCTTCCTCACCAACTACCATATCACATCCCTCGGTCCCGCATCGCTCACACCAGCTCCCGTCAGTATACAGGTCTGGGACAGATTAAATAGGCTACACCCCCATCACATTCCTTCCATCGTCATATGTGACAGCCATATACACACTACATGTATATGGCAATGATTGATTCCTCACACACACACACACACACACACACACACACACACACACACACACACACACACACACACACACACACACACACACACACACACACACACACACACACACACACACACACACACACACACACACACACACACACACACACACACACACACACACACACACACACACACACACACAGCTACTGCTCGGGTTGAAACCAGTTAGATCTGGAACAGATTAAATGCTCCCATTTCATCACAACCCCCACCACCCACCAACCCCACCACACCAACCACCACCACCTCACCCCAAAATTAAAAATAATATATTTTGTTTGAACTGACATGTTATAACGACCACCAAGTTGTCCTGATTGTACATACATAATTTGGAGTGTGCACGTCTTCTGGTTAAAAAGCCTGTTGTGACCAAAACAATCGCTTCTTCCTTTATATATATAGATATATAGATGTAACTGGTTATGGTTGATGCAGTGTGCAACTAAAGCCACTCCTGGTTTATAACATACAATTAAAAGATACTCTTGTTATATAGCAGGGCGCTTGAAAGATTTTTATATATCTTTGTGGAAGAGAGAGGTATTTTTTATTGTTTACTATTTCATTTACATTATTTGTTTTGCCAAATTCACTGCTACAACTAGAAAATCCTAACAAAATCTTAATGAATAGAATTCTATTGTTTTTCATTACTAATGAGATGAACATTGTTTAGGTTTTGTCTATGTACTAGTTTTATTGGGGTTTTAACCAATTATCTATTTTTCGTACAGGTTTCATACAGAACAGTTACGTAAGTTCTAGCCCTACAAAACCAAAGCCTGCTGGTAGCCAAGCAAGATTTACCTTTTAAAATATGACCGGAAGCCATAAAAAATTCACCGTTCCCTTGTTGGCCATTATGGGCATCTCGGAACTATTTATCTAGACTTAGACCAAACTCAAAAAATGCAGTCTGGAATATAAAGTGCAAAAAGAGTAGTGAGCGCAAAGCCTCCTAGGGTAATATATAAAATCTGTAGATCTTAAAACTATACACAACACACAAAATAAAAAGTACTGTTGTATCCGAATGTGCCTTAGAGCTATCAGGTTCTGTTCTCGACACACGTGGTGACAAAACAAAAACAAAATATGTGTTAATAGCTACAGACTTTTGTGTGCGTTCACAATGCACATTTGAAGTATGCTTGACAAATAGCAATTAAACGAATAAAACATATAGACGCGATTGTATTTTATTGAAACCGTTGAATAATGTATTTTATCATCCATGGCTTCAGTTTAACTATTTGTGAACTAACGAGTCGGTAAACATATGATTTCAATAAATAGTTTCGGCATAGTGTGCATTTTATCAAGCTGAGTAGAAGGTTTTGTTCACTAGAATAGGTGGTTAATACTCCAGGGTAGATAAAATTAACGTCAATGTAATAGCAACGATTTGTTTTAGTGCAGTAGACATAGATGCCAACTTTTTAGAATTTGATAAAATAAGTAAGATGTGTTTTATTTTAAGCAATACACAGATTGCACCACAAGCTATCAGATGTGTACATAAAATGTTTAGCCGTAGGAAATTGTATATTACTAGATAAGTGACTTTTAGCTATGCAAAGCATTGCCGGTTTATACACCCTCATACCAGGAAGGACAAAGACTGTCACGAAATATGAACTGATATTTTAAAACCTAATATACTAGTCAAATTTTAGAACAATGTGTCAAAATAAGCCATTACATGGCTGGAAGATATTCTTTTAATTTGATCAATTGTACTATTATACTATGTTTGAATATCCTTACGACACTTTAATAAACAAATAACTAACTAACTAAGTGTTTTAATAGATTGATACATATGCCAGCTACTCACTGCTGGCCGGTGTCGTATGTACACCAAGTTTGTGTCATACTATATACAATTACTAGTTTTACACTAAATTGGTGTAAATGAAGTCAGATATACTCCAACTTGGGATGGTGCGTATTGTACGCTAAATTGATATATTAATGACAGCAAAATTTAATGGCCAACTTACACATGTATTCTCACCTGATATTATGCCTGGAACGGATTGCACTTACCTCCAGCAGCACTTCCAACTGTTGTACAGCACGGAGCACCTGATGCTGACGTAGGGTTACCTCACAGGAGACTGTGGAACTGGCCAGCCCAGTGGTAACTGGCCTCCAGTGAGGCTGCAGATCAATGACAGCTGGATTCAACCTCACAGTACTCACGACATGGCACCATTATATCTATACCGTGTGTGAACAGCCGTCACACTCAACACTCTACCCACTGCACAGCAATGTGCATCAGATGATAGTCTGCTAGACAACAAAACCAGCCTACGTTAACCGCAATATGAATCAGAGGATAGTCTGCTGGCCGACAACACTAGCCTACTTTAACAACAATATGCATCAGAAGATAGTCTGCTAAACGACAATACCAGCCTATTTTAAGCAGACTTATACTCGGGAATATCATGCATTCCAGTGATTGATCGACTTTAAAATCGTCCTGCGACAAAGATGGGATTCGAACCCACGCTTGCAGAGCACAATAGATTAGCAGTCCATCGCCGTAACCACTCAGTCACCTCGTCTATGTCAAGCTGGGCGCGAGGGCTGCAACAGGAAGCTGCAATTTAGGGCATTCTTGTGTCTGGATCCACGTCCAGAGTGTCTGGAGTGTCATTTGGACCCATATTTACGTGCCTGTTACACACACACGCTTCTCTGCATGGACACCTTGCAATATTCGTGCCTTGGGTCCATGGCGCAATGCATAGCGCGTCGGACTTCTAGTTAGTTGAAGGTATTCGGAGGCTGTGGGTTCGAGTGCCACCGGAGTCGGTGAATTCTTTGCCAGAAAACAGAAAAGAGAAACATGTATGAGTGACACAGTCCACTGGGCACGTGACGCTACTAATCCAGATAATCTACTCGTGCACATCTTACTCTGAGAACAGTCAAAACATACGTCAGTTATGCTTCACCACACAACATAGCCATTTTACAGAATGCTTCCAATGGAATACATGGTGCAGCGGGGGTGGGGGTATTGTTGGTGTGGGGGTGGGGGGGGGGGGGGATGCTAGTATACACTTACGTTAGTACACTAGACATAATTATGTACTGCTCAGTGACAGAACAATACACATTTGACTTTCAAACATCTACTTTCTATTTACTTCCCTTGTAAGGATAAGTAGACGGCTAATCCCTGTTTCATTTGGACCTGGCCTTTGATAATCTTCACTGCTGGCTGCTACGGTGATGACTGTCTCTTGTAAAAGCGTTAAGCACACCTGTATATGCTTCTGGGCATGTGTATTCATGTGACCCAGCTTTGATGCTGAAAAGAGGATAACAGACAATACACCCTGTAGTAGACACTGCCACAATTGTCCCCAAACCATAAGGTATCAAATTATATTTTGAAATATACGTAAATACTGTGCAATCCATGTAACTCGGGAAAATGCCCCCTTTGAAGACATTGTCCAGGCATCGGTGGTTCAGTGATAGAATGCTCCCATGCGGAGGGCTCGGGTTCGATTCCCGGCCGATGCAGTTTTGTACTGTGTGAATAGCATCTTGACTAGATGCATAAAACTTTGAGGATGCAGTCATACAGCCCTTGCGTGTGTAAGGTCGTTGTACACGCCACTGCACTTCATCAGGGCAAAACTGTCATACGTCAGCCTGGAATCGAACCCGGGTCGACAGCTTGGAACGCAACCATGCTAACTGTTACACCACTAACGCTGAACACACGTTTAAGGAGGTCCAAACCCCCCACAAACTCGCATCAAAACCGGCAATTCGGGCTTTGAAACCCCCAATTTAATCAATTTCATGGATCTATAACAGTGAACACACAAATGGGGAGGTCCATAACCACAAAACTCGCAGTAAAACCAAGAAAAACAGCTATGAAAACCCCAATCCAATCAGTTCTATGGATCTACAATGCTGAACACACATTTCAGGAGGTCCAAGACCCCCAAACTCGCATCAAAACCAAGAAAAACAGCTGGGAAATGATCAATCACCAATAAATTTAATGGACCTATGGATCTTCAGACGATCTACATGAATCAAATCCTGCCACGAATAACGTAAGAACGTACCTTTTAAACCAACAATAAATTTAATGGATCTATGGATCTTCAGACATGTACATGAAATCCTGCCACGAATAACGTAAGAACGTACCTTTTAAGTTACGTTTAACGTGTCTATATAGCCTGGCCACCTGGAAACCAGAAAATACTGTGATAACGACTGATCCATGCTTGATAGAGGATAAATCCATTAAACCCAGGCGCCAAACGTAAGGTCATGTACGAAGAACGTAAGAAACGTACGTTTTAACGTTTTTCGTACGTTGTATACCTGGAAATCTTACATTGTTGTCACTCAGATACACGTATTTCAACAGGAGAAAGGCTATATGAATGATTAAGTGTAAATTAGCGATTTTTAACCTATTTCCTGGTGCTCTTTACAGTTTAAAAATGTAATGACGCAATTGCTACACTGTTTGACTATGTGCACACAAAGTTTGACCAGGATATTTATGTTTATTTTCAAAATAAAATGGTCTAAACATGCACCAAATGTCTGCCCAGTGTTCGGTTACTGTATGATTGATTGATATTATGCCTGGAACGGATTGCACTTACCTCCAGCAGCACTTCCAACTGTTGTACAGCACGGAGCACCTGATGCTGACGTAGGGTTACCTCACAGGAGACTGTGGAACTGGATTCATTCTCACAGTACTCACGATATGGCACCATTATATCTATACCGTGTGTGAACAGCCGTCACACTCAACACTCTACCCACTGCATAGCATTGTGCATCAGATGATAGTCTGCTAGACAACAAAACCAGCCTACGTTAACCGCAATATGAATCAGAGGATAGTCTGCTGGCCGACAACAGTAGCCTACTTTAACAACAATATGCATCAGAAGATAGTCTGCTAAACGACAATACCAGCCTATTTTAAGCAGACTTATACTCGAGAATATCATGCATTCCAGTGATTGATCGACTTTAAAATCGTCCTGCGACAAAGATGGGATTCGAACCCACGCTTGCAGAGCACAATAGATTAGCAGTCCATCGCCGTAACCACTCAGTCACCTCGTCTATGTCAAGCTGGGCGCGAGGGCTGCAACAGGAAGCTGCAATTTAGGGCATTCTTGTGTCTGGATCCACGTCCAGAGTGTCTGGAGTGTCATTTGGACCCATATTTACGTGCCTGTTACACTCACACGCTTCTCTGCATGGACATCTTGCAATATTCGTGCCTTGGCTCCGTGGAACAATGCATAGCGTGTTGGACTTCTAGTTAGTTGAAGGTATTCGGAGGCTGTGGGTTCGAGTGCCACCGGAGTCGGTGAATTCTTTGCCAGAAAACAGAAAAGAGAAACATGTATGAGTGACACAGTCCACTGGGCACGTGACCCTACTAATCCAGATAATCTACTCGTGCACATCTTACTCTGAGAACAGTCAAAACATACGTCAGTTATGCTTCACCACACAACATAGCCATTTTACAGAATGCTTCCAATGGAATACATGGTGTAGAGGGGGTGGGGGGATTGTTTGTGTGTGTGGTGGGGGGGGGATGCTAGTAGACACTTACGTTAGTACACTAGACATAATTATGTGCTGCTCAGTGACAGAACAATACACATTTGACTTCCAAACATCTACTTTCTATTTACTTCCCTTGTAAGGATTAGTAGACGCCTAATCCCTGTTTCATTTGGACCTGGCCTTTGATAATCTGCACTGCTGGCTGCTACGGTGATGACTGTCTCTTGTAAAAGCGTTAAGCACACCTGCATATGCTTCTGGGCATGTATATTCATGTGACCCAGCTTTGATGCTGAATAGAGGATAACAGACAATACACCCTGTAGTAGACACTGCCACGATTGTCCCCAAACCATAAGGTATTAAATTATATTTCAAAATATACGTAAATACAGTGCAATCCATGTAACTCGGAAAAATGCCCCCTTTGAAGACATTGTCCAGGCACCGGTGGTTCAGTGATAGAATGCTCCCACGCGGACGGCTCGGCTTCGATTCCCAGCCGATGCAGTTTTGTACTGTGTGAATAGCATCTTGACTAGATGCATAAAACTTTGAGGATGCAGTCATACAGCCCTTGTGTGTGTAAGGTCGTTGTACACACCACTGCACTTCATCAGGGCAAAACTGTCATGCATCAGATTGGAATCGAACCCGGGTCGACAGCTTGATGCGCAACCATGCTAACTGTTACACCACTAATGCTGAACACACGTTTAAGGAGGTCCAAACCCCTCACAAACTCGCATCAAAACCGGCAATTCGGGCTTTGAAACCCCCAATTTAATCAATGTCATGGATCTATAACAGTGAACACACATATGGGGAGGTCCATAACCACAAAACTCGCAGTAAAACCAAGAAAAACAGCTATGAAAACCCCAATCCAATCAGTTCTATGGATCTACAATGCTGAACACACATTTCAGGAGGTCCAAGACCCCCAAACTCGCATCAAAACCAAGAAAAACAGCTGGGAAATGATCAATCACCAATGAATTTAATGGACCTATGGATCTTAAGACGATCTACATGAATCAAATCTTGCCACGAATAACGTAAGAACGTACCTTTTAAACCAACAATAAATTTAATGGATCTATGGATCTTCAACGATCTACATGAAATCCTGCCATGAATAACGTATTTTAAATCACCAATGAACCAATGGATCTTCAGACGATCTACATGAAATCCTGCCACGAATAACGTAAGAACGTACCTTTTAAGTTACGTTTAACGTGTCTATATAGCCTGGCCACCTGGAAACCAGAAAATACTATGATAACGACTGATCCATGCCTGATAGAGGATAAATCCATTAAACCCAGGCGCCAAACGTAAGGTCATGTACGAAGAACGTAAGAAACGTACGTTTTAACGTTTTTCGTACGTTGTATACCTGGAAACCTTACATTGTTGTCACTCAGATATACGTATTTCAACAGGAGAAAGGCTATATGAAATGATTAAGTGTAAATTAGCGATTTTTAACCTATTTCCTGGTGCTCTTTACAGTTTAAAAATGTAATGAAGCAATTGCTACACTGTTTGACTATGTGCACACAAAGTTAGACCAGGATATTTATGTTTATTTTCAAAATAAAATGGTCTAAACATGCACCAAATGTCTGCCCAGTGTTCGGTTACTGTATGATTGATTGATATTATGCCTGGAACGGATTGCACTTACCTCCAGCAGCACTTCCAACTGTTGTACAGCACGGAGCACCTGATGTTGACGTAGGGTTACCTCACAGGAGACTGTGGAACTGGCCAGCCCAGTGGTAACTGGCCTCCAGTGAGGTCACAGATCAATGACAACTTGATTCATTCTCACAGTACTCACGATATGGCACCATTATATCTATACCGTGTGTGAACAGCCGTCACACTCAACACTCTACCCACTGCATAGCATTGTGCATCAGATGATAGTCTGCTAGACAACAAAACCAGCCTACGTTAACCGCAATATGAATCAGAGGATACTCTGCTGGCCGACAACACTAGCCTACTTTAACAACAATATGCATCAGAAGATAGTCTGCTAAACGACAATACCAGCCTATTTTAAGCAGACTTATACTCGGGAATATCATGCATTCCAGTGATTGATCGACTTTAAAATCGTCCTGCGACGAAGATGGGATTCGAACCCACGCTTGCAGAGCACAATAGATTAGCAGTCCATCGCCGTAACCACTCAGTCACCTCATCTATGTCGAGCTGGGCGCGAGGGCTACAACAGGAAGCTGCAATTTAGGGCATTATTGTGTCTGGATCCACGTCCAGAGTGTCTGGAGCGTCATTTGGACCCATATTCACGTGCCTGTTACACTCACACGCTTCTCTGCATGGACACCTTGCAATATTCGTGCCTTGGCTCCGTGGCGCAATGCATAGCGCGTCGGACTTCTAGTTAGTTGAAGGTATTCGGAGGCTGTGGGTTCGAGTGCCACCGGAGTCGGTGAATTCTTTGCCAGAAAACAGAAAAGAGAAACATGTATGAGTGACACAGTCCACTGGAAACGTGACCCTACTAATCCAGACAATCTACTCGTGCACATCTTACTCTGAGAACAGTCAAAACATACGTCAGTTATGCTTCGCCACACAACATAGCCATTTTACAGAATGCTTCCAATGGAATACATGGTGTAGAGGGGGTGGGGGGATTGTTTGTGTGCGTGTGTGGTGGTGGTGGGGGGGGGGATGCTAGTAGACACTTACGTTAGTACACTAGACATAATTATGTGCTGCTCAGTGACAGAACAATACACATTTGACTTCCAAACATCTACTTTCTATTTACTTCCCTTGTAAACGCCTAATCCCTGAATTCATTTGGACCTGGCCTTTTAAATCTGCAATGAACCAATGGATCTTCAGACGATGATGACTGTCTCCTTGTAAATAACGTTAAGAACGTACCTTTTGGGCATGTTACGTCATGTGACCCAGCTTTGATGCTGAATGGCCAGGATAACCAGAAAATACTGTGATAACGACTGATCCATGCTTGATACAGGATTGTCCCCAAACCATAGGCGCCAAACGTAATTATATTTTGAAAATATACGTAAATAACGTACGTTTTAATCCATGTTGTACTCGGAAACCTTACATTGTTGTCACTCAGATATTGTCCAGGCATCGCATCTTATGGTTCAGTGTAAATTAGCAATTTTAAAATTTCCTGGTGCTCTTTACATTCAAAATGTAATGATGCAGTTTTGTACTGTTTGAATAGCATTTGACCAGATGCATAAAACTTTGAAATGCAGTCAAACATGCCCCAAATGTCTGCCCAGTGTTCGTTATGTGGTCGTTGTACACACAATCAGGGCAAAAACAGCACCCCAAGCCATGTACTGTTGAATCGCATGCTGAACACACGTTTTCAGATGTTTGGAACTCGCATCAAACCTGTTACACCCCAAAAGACTGGAACACACCACTAGTCCAAACTGTCTCACACATTTATGAGGTCCAAACCCCCCAAAACTCGCATCAAAACCTCAAATTCGGGCTTTGAAACCCCCCAAATTTAATCAATTTCATGGATCTATAACAGTGAACACACATGGGGGGAGGTCCATAACCACAAAACTCGCAGTAAAACCAAGAAAAACAGCTATGAAAAACCCCAATCCAATCAGTTCTATGGATCTACAATGCTGAACACACATTTCAGGAAACCAAGACCCCCAAACTCGCATCAAAACCAAGAAAACAGCTGGGAAATGATCAATCACCAATAAATTTAATGGACCTATGGATCTTCAGACGATCTACATGAAATCCTGCCATGAATAACGTAAGAACGTACCTTTTAAATCACCAATGAACCAATGGATCTTCAGACGATCTACATGAAATCCTGCCACGAATAACGTAAGAACGTACCTTTTAAGTTACGTTTAACGTGTCTATATAGCCTGGCCACCTGGAAACCAGAAAATACTATGATAACGACTGATCCATGCCTGATAGAGGATAAATCCATTAAACCCAGGCGCCAAACGTAAGGTCATGTACGAAGAACGTAAGAAACGTACGTTTTAACGTTTTTCGTACGTTGTATACCTGGAAACCTTACATTGTTGTCACTCAGATATACGTATTTCAACAGGAGAAAGGCTATATGAATGATTAAGTGTAAATTAGCGATTTTTAACCTATTTCCTGGTGCTCTTTACAGTTTAAAAATGTAATGACGCAATTGCTACACTGTTTGACTATGTGCACACAAAGTTTGACCAGGATATTTATGTTTATTTTCAAAATAAAATGGTCTAAACATGCACCAAATGTCTGCCCAGTGTTCGGTTACTGTATGATTGATTGATATTATGCCTGGAACGGATTGCACTTACCTCCAGCAGCACTTCCAACTGTTGTACAGCACGGAGCACCTGATGCTGACGTAGGGTTACCTCACAGGAGACTGTGGAACTGGCCAGCCCAGTGGTAACTGGCCTCCAGTGAGGCTACAGATCAATGACAACTGGATTCAACCTCACAGTACTCACGACATGGCACCATTATATCTATACCGTGTGTGAACAGCCGTCACACTCAACACTCTACCCACTGCACAGCAATGTGCATCAGATGATAGTCTGCTAGACAACAAAACCAGCCTACGTTAACCGCAATATGAATCAGAGGATAGTCTGCTGGCCGACAACACTAGCCTACTTTAACAACAATATGCATCAGAAGATAGTCTGCTAAACGACAATACCAGCCTATTTTAAGCAGACTTATACTCGGGAATATCATGCATTCCAGTGATTGATCGACTTTAAAATCGTCCTGCGACAAAGATGGGATTCGAACCCACGCTTGCAGAGCACAATAGATTAGCAGTCCATCGCCGTAACCACTCAGTCGCCTCGTCTATGTTGAGCTGGGCGCGAGGGCTGCAACAGGAAGCTGCAATTTTGGGCATTCTTGTGTCTGGATCCACGTCCAGAGTGTCTGGAGTGTCATTTGGACCCATATTCACGTGCCTGTTACACTCACACGCTTCTCTGCATGGACACCTTGCCACCGGAGTCGGTGAATTCTTTGCCAGAAAACAGAAAAGAGAAACATGTATGAGTGACACAGTCCACTGGGCACGTGATGCTACTAATCCAGATAATCTACTCGTGCACATCTTACTCTGAGAACAGTCAAAACATACGTCAGTTATGCTTCACCACACAACATAGCCATTTTACAGAATGCTTCCAATGGAATGCATGGTGCAGCGGGGGTGGGGGGATTGTTTGTGTGGGTGTGGGGGGGATGCTAGTATACACTTCCGTTAGTACACTAGACATAATTATGTACTGCTCAGTGACAGAACAATACACATTTGACTTTCAAACATCTACTTTCTATTTACTTCCCTTGTAAGGATAAGTAGACGCCTAATCCCTGTTTCATTTGGACCTGGCCTATGATAATCTGCACTGCTGGCTGCTACGGTGATGACTGTCTCTTGTAAAAGCGTTAAGCACACCTGTATATGCTTCTGGGCATGTGTATTCATGTGACCCAGCTTTGATGCTGAAAAGAGGATAACAGACAATACACCCTGTAGTAGACACTGCCACAATTGTCCCCAAACCATAAGGTATTAAATTATATTTTGAAATATATGTAAATACTGTGCAATCCATGTAACTCGGGAAAATGCCCCCTTTGAAGACATTGTCCAGGCATCGGTGGTTCAGTGATAGAATGCTCCCATGCGGAGGGCTCGGGTTCGATTCCCGGCCGATGCAGTTTTGTACTGTGTGAATAGCATCTTGACTAGATGCATAAAACTTTGAGGATGCAGTCATACAGCCCTTGTGTGTGTAAGGTCGTTGTACACACCACTGCACTTCATCAGGGCAAAACTGTCATGCATCAGATTGGAATCGAACCCGGGTCGACAGCTTGATGCGCAACCATGCTAACTGTTACACCACTAATGCTGAACACACGTTTAAGGAGGTCCAAACCCCTCACAAACTCGCATCAAAACCGGCAATTCGGGCTTTGAAACCCCCAATTTAATCAATGTCATGGATCTATAACAGTGAACACACATATGGGGAGGTCCATAACCACAAAACTCGCAGTAAAACCAAGAAAAACAGCTATGAAAACCCCAATCCAATCAGTTCTATGGATCTACAATGCTGAACACACATTTCAGGAGGTCCAAGACCCCCAAACTCGCATCAAAACCAAGAAAAACAGCTGGGAAATGATCAATCACCAATGAATTTAATGGACCTATGGATCTTAAGACGATCTACATGAATCAAATCTTGCCACGAATAACGTAAGAACGTACCTTTTAAACCAACAATAAATTTAATGGATCTATGGATCTTCAGACGATCTACATGAAATCCTGCCATGAATAACGTAAGAACGTACCTTTTAAATCACCAATGAACCAATGGATCTTCAGACGATCTACATGAAATCCTGCCACGAATAACGTAAGAACGTACCTTTTAAGTTACGTTTAACGTGTCTATATAGCCTGGCCACCTGGAAACCAGAAAATACTATGATAACGACTGATCCATGCCTGATAGAGGATAAATCCATTAAACCCAGGCGCCAAACGTAAGGTCATGTACGAAGAACGTAAGAAACGTACGTTTTAACGTTTTTCGTACGTTGTATACCTGGAAACCTTACATTGTTGTCACTCAGATATACGTATTTCAACAGGAGAAAGGCTATATGAAATGATTAAGTGTAAATTAGCGATTTTTAACCTATTTCCTGGTGCTCTTTACAGTTTAAAAATGTAATGAAGCAATTGCTACACTGTTTGACTATGTGCACACAAAGTTAGACCAGGATATTTATGTTTATTTTCAAAATAAAATGGTCTAAACATGCACCAAATGTCTGCCCAGTGTTCGGTTACTGTATGATTGATTGATATTATGCCTGGAACGGATTGCACTTACCTCCAGCAGCACTTCCAACTGTTGTACAGCACGGAGCACCTGATGCTGACGTAGGGTTACCTCACAGGAGACTGTGGAACTGGCCAGCCCAGTGGTAACTGGCCTCCAGTGAGGCTACAGATCAATGACAACTGGATTCAATCTCACAGTACTCACGACATGGCACCATTATATCTATACCGTGTGTGAACAGCCGTCACACTCAACACTCTACCCACTGCATAGCATTGTGCATCAGATGATAGTCTGCTAGACAACAAAACCAGCCTACGTTAACCGCAATATGAATCAGAGGATAGTCTGCTGGCCGACAACACTAGCCTACTTTAACAACAATATGCATCAGAAGATAGTCTGCTAAACGACAATACCAGCCTATTTTAAGCAGACTTATACTCGGGAATATCATGCATTCCAGTGATTGATCGACTTTAAAATCGTCCTGCGACGAAGATGGGATTCGAACCCACGCTTGCAGAGCACAATAGATTAGCAGTCCATCGCCGTAACCACTCAGTCACCTCGTCTATGTCGAGCTGGGCGCGAGGGCTGCAACAGGAAGCTGCAATTTAGGGCATTCTTGTGTCTGGATCCACGTCCAGAGTGTCTGGAGTGTCATTTGGACCCATATTCACGTGCCTGTTACACTCACACGCTTCTCTGCATGGACACCTTGCAATATTCGTGCCTTGGCTCCGTGGCCCAATGCATAGCGTGTCGGACTTCTAGTTAGTTGAAGGTATTCGGAGGCTGTGGGTTTGAGTGCCACCGGAGTCAGTGAATTCTTTGCCAGAAAACAGAAAAGAGAAACATGTATGAGTGACACAGTCCACTGGGCATGTGACACTACTAATCCAGATAATCTACTCGTGCACATCTTACTCTGAGAATAGTCAAAACATACGTCAGTTATGCTTCGCCACACAACATAGCCATTTTACAGAATGCTTCCAATGAAATGCATGGTGCAGAGGGGGTGGGGGGATTGTTTGTGTGTGGGGGTGGGTGGGTGGGGGGGGGGATGCTAGTATACACTAGACATAATTATGTACTGCTCAGTGACAGAACAATACACATTTGACTTTCAAACATCTACTTTCTATTCTAATCCCTATTTCATTTGGACCTGGCCTTTGATAATCTGCACTTCTGGCTGCTACGGTGATGGCTGGTTCTTATAAAAGCGTTAAGCACACCTGCATATGCTTCTGGGCATGTGTATTCATGTGACCAAGTTTTGATGCTGAATGGAGGATAACAGACAATACACCCTGTAGTAGACACTGCCACAATTGTCCCCAAACCATAAGGTATTAAATTATATTTTGAAATATAACTCGGAAAAATGCCCCCTTTGAAGACATTGTCCAGGCATCGGTGGTTCATGTAGAATTCATGTGAATTCCCAGCTTTTGACTGCTGAATAGCATCTTGACTAGATGACAAAACAGACAATACAGCCCTGTAGTAGACAAGGTCGTTGTACACACTGCGACTATTGTCCCCAAACCATAAGTTATTAAATTATATTTTAAAATATACGGAAATACAGTGCAATCCATGTAACTCGGAAAAATGCCCCCTTTGAAGACATTGTCCAGGCATCGGTGGTTCAGTGGTGATATGCTCCCACGTGGACGGCCCGGGTTCAATTCCCGGCCGATGAAGTTTTGTACTGTGTGAATAGCATCTTGACTAGATGCACAAAACTTTGAGGATGCAGTCATACAGCCCTTGTGTGTGTAAGGTCGTTGTACACGCCACTGCACTTCATCAGGGCAAAACTGTCTTGCGTCAGCCGGGAATCGAACCCGGGTCGACTGCTTGGAAGGCAACCATGCTAACTGTTACACCACTAAAGCTGAACACACGTTTAAGGAGGTCCAAACCCCTCACAAACTCACATCAAAACCGGCAATTCGGGCTTTGAAACCCCCAATTTAATCAATTTCAAGGATCTATAACAGTGAACACGCATATGGGGAGGTCCATAACCACAAAACTCGCAGTAAAACCAAGAAAAACAGCTATGAAAACCCCAATCCAATCAGTTCTATATGGATCTACAATGCTGAACACACATTTCAGGAGGTCCAAGACCCCCAAAACTCGCATCAATACCCAGAAAAACAGCTGGGAAATGATCAATCACCAATAAATTTAATGGACCTATGGATCTTCAGACGATCTACATGAAATCCTGCCACGAATAACGTAAGAACGTACCTTTTAAACGAACAATAAATTTAATGGATCTATGGATCTTCAGACGATCTACATGAAATCCTGCCACGAATAACGTAAGAACGTACCTTTAAATCACCAATACATTTAAATGGAACTATAGTCTCGCGCAACACAGACCAACGTACAGCGAGCTCCGCGAGCTGTATGTTGGTCTGGTCGCACACCGTTGTAGACTTTGCTCGATACGTTGACCACCGATTCGAATCTTCCCGACTTAATAACGTCAATTGGAGTCCATATCGAGTTATTATAAATGATCCCATGCCATTTTGATTACCATCTATTTCATTAGACACATTGTTTGCGCACGGACAATACACATATATACTAAATTGCCTAGAAATCAAAACATCAGTAAAATATCTAACTTGTTTACAATAATGTTAATGGCTGCTGGCTTCAGGGAATACAGGACGACCAACGTAAAACGTGCAGCGTTCAACGTGTCCATTAAAACGTCAACCCTCCCAACAGTAAGGTGGGCCGCACTTCTCTGAACTTCTTACATGTTGTTTTGAACGTAGATAACCAATGTTGTGCGTTTTATATGTTGTAGGCACTAAAATGACCTCTGAACTATGTCACATGATACCGTCGGCCAATCAGTTGCTATACCAACTTTCTGGTATATAAACAGACAAACATTAACACTGTTTGAATCCAGTCTCACTTGATCGAGCCACCACGTGGCCCCGTCAAAGTGAGGCTGGCTGGTCGAGTCTAATGGAACTATGGATCTTAAGACGATCTACATGAAATCCTGCCACGAATAACGTAAGAACGTACCTTTTAAGTTACGTTTAACGTGTCTATATAGCCTGGCCACCTGGAAACCAGAAAATACTGTGATAATGACTGATCCATGCTTGATAGAGGATAAATCCATTAAACCCAGGCGCCAAACGTAAGGTCATGTACGAAGAACGTAAGAAACGTACGTTTTAACGTTTTTCGTACGTTGTATACCTGGAAATCTTACATTGTGGTCACTCAGATACACGTATTTCAACAGGAGAAAGGCTGCATGAATGATGAAAGTGTAAATTAGCGATTTTTAACCTATTTTCTGGTGCTCTTTTCAGTTTAAAAATGTAATGACGCAATTGCTACACTGTTTGACTATGTGCACACAAAGTTTGACCAGGATATTTATATTTATTTTTAAAAAAAAAATGGTCTAAACGTGCACCAAATGTCTGCCCCGTGTTCGGTCATTGTATGATTGATTGATATTATGCCTGGAACGAATTGCACTTACCTCCAACAGCACTTCCAACTGTTGTACAGCACGGAGCACCTGATGCTGAAGTAGTGGTTACATCACAGGAGACAGTGGCACTGGCCAGCTCAGTGGTAACTGGCCTCCAGTGAGGCCACAGATCAATGACAACTGGATTCAACCTCACAGTACTCACGACATGGCCACATTATTTAGGGCGTACACCATTATATCTATACCGTGTGTGAACAGCCGTCACACTCAACACGCTACCCACTGCACAGCAATGTGCATCAGAGGATAGTCTGCTAGACAACAAAACCAGCCTACGTTAACAGCAATATGAATCACAGGATAGTCTGCTGGCCGACAAAACTAGCCTACTTTAACAACAATATGCATCAGAAGATAGTCTGTTAAACAACAATACCAGCCTATTTTAAGCAGACTTATACTCGGGAATATCATGCATTCCAGTGATTGATGACTTTAAAATTGTCCTGCGACGAGGATGGGATTCGTACCCACGCTTGCAGAGCACAACGGATTAGCAGTCCATCGCCTTAACCACTCGGTCACCTCGTCTATGTCGAGCTGGGCGAGAGGGCTGCAACAGGAAGCTGCCATATAGGGCATTTTTTGTGTCTTTATCCACGTCCAGACGGTCTGGAGCGTCATTTTTACCCACCATTCAACGTGCCTGTTACAGAATGCTTCCAATGGAATACATGCAAATATCATCTTGGTGCAAAATTCGTGCCTTGGCTTCGTGTGTCGCAACGGATAGACTTCTAGATAGTTGAAGGTTCTCAAGTAGAAAGAAAAATACAACGTTGTCTATGTTGAATTTTACACATTTATATTAGAAATCTTGCAATCAATTCGTACAACAGATTTGATATTATAAATATGACTGGTATTTTATACATTAACCACAACATTTCCACCTTTACCTATACAATAATACAACTATTCAAAGAGACATTACCAAAATAAATCAAATGGCTTGTCACAATTTTTAACAACTACTTCAATAATGACCTGTGAACATTTGGCTATTTCTATAAGTAGATTCAAGTTTTAACAGTATGAGAGATTATTACATATCGTCAATTCACTTAAATGATTTTGAACATTCATTGTAAGGACAATGGTGTTTTGGCCTTGACCATTCATGTGCTGTATGGTCTTGCAAAATAGTTGTGGTCCTATAAAATTGTCCACAAAAAGAACAAATAATGCCATGCTTATGGCGAGTGTGATTAGACAATTCCGTTTCGGATTCAAATGTTTTGCCGCACGTGCCACAACTCACCTCAGTGCATTGACAAATGTCTTTTCAAACTGTTTTTTTTCTGGCAAACCTCTTGCCACATGTTACACATTGCACCCTATCAGCTGGGGTGTGGTGCATAAAACTTTTACGATATCGCAAATTTTGCGTGCGCACCAGTTTTGCATGCCTCGCTAAGTTTGCGTTTGAGCACTTTGTGAGTGGTGCATAAAGATGATCGCAAACGTAATAACTTTGCTAGATAAAAATGTGCGTATGTTATGCAAGATGTAGAGCAAGTGATGCAGTATATTCTTGCAATGGCTGCAGACTCTACCATGCCTTCAGACAATTCGTTTTTACATTATTGGAATAGTTGCGGGACTTCAGCCTAGTGACGTCGCACACACCTTAAAGACCGTGTCCCAAACAACAGATATATAGCGCTGCTTACACCTCTCTAATGCGATCACCTCTGCTGCAAGAAAGCCATTTTGCCCAGCCAAAAAGATACCAATGCAAACTATATGTAACAGTCTGTTGGTAGCCTCACTACACATCACACTGTCATATTACATATTACTTATACTACTTTATCCATGTACAGGTATTTACTACAACTCAGTTTAAAGTCAGTTGCATGTAGATTGCCGACCAGGCAACACATGAGTACATGTATATATTTCAAATAGAAGGATATTCATATTCTTTAGCCCGTCTCGCATCACAACAAGCACACACAGCACAACCCTGACTGCGACATTGGCGCCCAACGTGAGTTTGAGTGCAGACGACAATTCCATCAATGTTGAAGAAAATTCGTCTGCAACCCATACCAAGTGTGCAACACATGATTTTGGCAGCAGCAACTGAGACGACGGCGGTGGTAGTCACTTCAGCAGCAGAGGAGGCGGCGGTAGCGTCGGCAGCATGCATCAGTGATCCCACCAGTTAGCAAACACTACACAAGTTGTTAAGGAGGGGAGAAGCAGTGGTGATCAGTAACAGAAGATTATGTCACATTCATGCATTATCCAAGCATCAAGCGCGGGTGCTCTTTTCAACTGGATGCGCGTTTGGCTCAGTGAGTCATATGGGGCAGTAGTGGGGTTTTGGCCATTCAGTGTGCACACGTTTAGTAGACCTGCAGTTGTGTTTTTTAGGGGTGTGTGTGTTTTTAAAGAGAGCTCTCAAATTTATGTTTGTTATTTGGGGGTTTGTGTTATATAATATTATGACCTGTTGAAGCATATTGAAAAACAACTGTTTTTCAGGACATTGAAAATTTTCAATGTAGGTCATTGGTTGGTTGCGTCTGGCTTAGTGTCTAAATATAGACCAGGGTGTGAAATCAGTTATCCAGGACATTGCTGTTTACTATGATTTGTGTGACCTGGTTAAAAAGCTTTAGGATTAATTGTGGACTTAAGCACAAATTAGAGTTTAGGTTTAATTATTAACAATTTGGTTTCAATATCTTATCATTATTGTTGGTAATTAAGTTAGGTTTACTTAGCAATAATAAAATACTTTAAATTACATAAGGATTAAATTACATTAAGTCTCCATGTCGGTTATGATAAAAACATAAATATACATTAGGAGTTAATTCTGTTTCAAATATTTCTTAAACACACTTTATTTCAACTGATTCTAAATATAGACTTTGAAAATCTTAGTAGTCCTGATTGTCATGAAGATGTTCCATGACAAGTGATTATTCCTCGTGTGTTGATAATATAATTGGGAAGTTGAAATCTGTTCACTGTTTTGATTAAATAATACGGGTTGCACACCGTTTGTGTTTGCATATTTGCTATTTATGTTGCAGTGATTTTTCTAATTTTGTTTTGAATGTTCACATACTATTTTGCACTTATCATCAATACATTAGTTCATCATCCTTTATCATGTGTGGTTACTATGTTTTGATCAGTGATTCATTTTAATATATGTTTTTGTTGTCACTGATACTTGTTTAAGAGACAGTGATACAATTGAAGTTTATGTTGAGTTTCTTTTTGCGGTGTAGAAATTTGCACTCAGGTATATTGATGTTAACTGACATCTAATAGTACGACTGTACTTTGTGCATGGACGCTACTTGTGGTTTCATCAGAGAGTAGTGAAGAGGAAGAGGATGTCCGAGAAATTAGGCTATTAAACCCAAGAGCTCCTGAGTTCAGGCCTCGCAGGAATCCTCCACCTATGCTTCCTTTGGAGGAAGAGGAGCTTCAGCTCGAAAATGAAGAAACTATGGAACTGCTTGTTGATGTGGAGGAAAGAGGATTGGATCTTCAATTGCAATCGAGTGATGAGGAAGAGAATGAGGAAGAGGAGATTGAGGTACCTCCGAGACCTGTAAGAGTCCGAAAGAAACCACATTGGTATGGAAAGGTTGTCCAGCATAAGATGGAGAAGAAAGTCCTCTGTGTCAGAGAGAGGTTCTGTCCTGGATAAGAGTTTGCAAATTTGCAAACTGGAAAAGCATTTGTGAGTGGTTTTGTGGTATGATATTACCATATATATTTGTAGTACTAGATAGTTGAATTATATGTTGTTTGTATATGTGAGCTACACTATACTATGCGAATATATTATGTCTCATTTATGTCGTTCATCATTGATCATTTGGACTTTGATTACTTACATTGTTACTTACAATGTCTTCACCAAATAACCCCATTTATTTTTTTGCTTTTGTTTATTTGTTTTGTTATTTTTTTATTGTGTTTTTTAATCACTTGGACTAGAAGTTGGGGACAACTTCAAACGTGAGGGGGAATAGTGTAACAGTCTGTTGGTAGCCTCACTACACATCACACTGTCATATTACATATTACTTATACTACTTTATCCATGTACAGGTATTTACTACAACTCCGTTTAAAATCAGTTGCATGTAGATTGCCGACCAGGCAACACCGGAGTACATGTATATATTTCAAATAAAAGGATATTCATATTCTTTAGTCCGTCTCGCATCACAACAAGCACACACAGCACACATACCACCTCCTTATTGAGACCACTTGTTTGTTATGTTCAGTCGAGCAACATGCGGCAGTGGACTGATAGGAACATCTCACAATTAAGCGTATGTATTCATGGCAGTAACAACACTGTTTCATACTCGTACTACTATATATGTCACAGTCACTGAGTCCCAATGTTAGCATATAGTAACCCCCACCCCCACCTATCATAGATAGGTACTACGTAAGTCGGGCGGTGGGGTCTCTAGATGTAAACATTGGAGCTCAGTGACTGTGATGTATTTGCTACCTTCCGATTAGGCCGTTGATTGAGCAGTAAAAACAGCGCCATGGTCTAACATCAATTATTACAGTTCTTAGCTTCGATTTTTTTTGCGTAAAACGAACCGATTTACAGGTCGAGTTCTGTATACGAATTGTTTATGCACCCGGATATTTCTAATGAATTGCGTAATACTGGGTTTGCTACCCCCCCATTACATACGTGGACGTGCGATACAGACAGTCGTTGATCACCGAATGCTGAGCAAAGTAAAAAGTGCTCACGTGGGGATGGTTCCAGGAAAACATCTGCACAGAAATGTTCTTGTCGTCGTAGATGTTCTTATACAGATTCAAAATCTGGCCTATCTTTGATCTTATGGTCACGTGACCTCTTACATTGTACATGATGATGCTTGTGTAACCGAGCAGCTTGTGCAGTATTATCCATTCTGCGATGCCTACCGCGTCATCCATTTTGTACAGTGATGGCAGGCATACTCCAAAACCTGATCGCTTTTTCTTCTTGTACTTTACCTGTAAGCTGTGTGGCGACTGTTTACAAGGCGTGGCAACGATAGCAATCGATTTGGGGTAGCCATGTTTAGCTAATATATATACATAAGCAGTTGCTTAAGGCCAAAACCCCTCATATTATGTCTTGTAGAAAATTCGCGATTTTGATAAGATATTAGCCACTATGGGAATACCAGCAGAGGAACACAGGCCGCAAAATCCAGCCTCGGAAGTTTACATTCTTGCAGTATCAACATCATTTGTACAATTTAATGACGCTCGCATGCACACGGACAGATGTTTGGTTTGTGACAATCAAGTGGAGATGTTGACCATTAATGTACAGTGAACATTGTCCATGTGGTATCTCCCTGTTATGGAAACTTCCCTTATGATATATATTCATAAAGATCAATTGAGCTGTACTGTCACTGTTTGTTTTATCTTATTTTTAAGTTAATATGTATGTTGCTTTTCAAGAGGTAATGCATAGTTGTTGAAAAATATGTTTCAGTTCAGTTCAGTTTCATTTGGTTCAAATAAAGTCAATGAATAATGAGCTTCTGGTTGTATTTCGATACATGTCATTAGAATGTCAGTTGTTGAAAGTTTCAATTACACAGCTTGAAAAGTAATTGATAAAATAAATGAGGTTAGGGGTACACATAAATCACAATCTATCTACAACTATTGCGGGACTGTTGCGGGAAGATCAAACATGGATGCTGGACTTGCAGGACTGCTACGGGACTGTTGCGGGATGAAAATAAAAATTGTTGTGGGAGCGGGGCAGGATTGGGCATAACAAGTACGGGAGTGCGGCGGGAGTGGACAGAATATTGGAAACCATCGCGGGAGCGGGGTAGGAGTGGACATCACATTGCGGGACAAACGCGGGGCGGGATCAATATTTCAGTCCCGCGCTGATCACTGCCACACACCTATTTGCTAATAGAAATATTTAGGGTGCGTTCGTAGTGCCACATTGGGCCGCTAGGTGATTAGTCTCGATCAACTAGACCCTGTGATGGAGAAGCCGAGGAAAAAAAAAATTAGTCTCTATCAATGTTTGTCTAAATAATTCCCAGAATGCACTGTAAAACACGTAAAAGGCCACGTGATTTGGTTTGTTTGTCTAAAAATTAGCCAGAGTTCATAGATAAGAAAAATCGTGTATACTGGGTTATGTAATTACGTCACCATGTGATGTCACACTGAGGAAAGATCAGGAAATATGGCGGACGGTATATGAAACGTATGTACAAGCACATTTAAAAATCCAGTTGTATAGTCTAAATATGTTTTATATAATTTGTAGTACACATTTTCAAATCCACATTGATCCATGACTATTTAGATTTGGTTTATATTCTATTGAATTTAGCGAACACTCTCAAAGAATACTCCCTATTACCATGAGCTGTGTCACCGGTATACGAAAACCCAATGGTAGGTTCTGTACCGGTACCAAACAGTTGACAGTACTGGACGCTTGAAACATGTTGGAAGGACACGGCACCAAAGGTGTGCCACACGAGTGCATAGTGCTGATTCTTGGTGAAGAACAATGACGAATCGGGGATGATTATCTACAAAATTGAATAAAAATGATAGGCATAAATTTATATTCGCTAACAAATTAGATAGTGAGAAGTTATTTAAAAGATTTGATATGCCATTATAAGCATTTCGTGATAAATTAATCAAATCGTGCACAAGAATGTATGCATGTGAACATAATCAATCATTCATGTTCGTTTACCTTATCATATCCAACGTGTTCGACCACAAACCGCTGAGAAGACGACACATGCTTGAAAGTGCCACATTTTTGAGAATCAGCAATTTTTGTCATTATGGCGATCGAAAATTCCCTGCAACATTAAGATGAATGCCACCTGTTTATCTCTATTTGACTCATTGGAGTGCATTGCTTTGGAAAAGCTCCGTGTAGTGGTTGCAATGCATTTTATGTTCTCTATAAATCATTACATGTATTTTATTTGACTTGACTTCACTGAAAGTATCATGGTCTTCAGTATTCTATATAACAGGCATGGCATGGGGATTGCGCTCACCACAAGACCTCTATATGAGCTGGATGTTTTTATTTACCTGTTGACCGTACCGGGCCCAGCATAAAATTCGATTGCTTGGATGTACCCATCAGCTGGGAAAGCTTCTTGGAAAACCACAGTGCCTTTACTGGCCAGATCTACAATGTCACGCAACTCTGGCGTAAAACCAAGTGCATGATCGGCCAGGTATATTTCATAGTTAACTGGTGATGAGTCGTTGTTTTCAAATCTCATAGCACTGGTAGGTATGATACAGTTAGGGCCCGAGCTTTTACTGTATCCAAAAGCATACTTTCCCCTTTTCTGACTTATTGCAGCACATTTCAGTTTATTTATCACGACATATTCTTCATTCGGTGATTTGATTATTTGTGCAGTAGCCACTAGTTGAAAATTTGTTTTAGTAACATTTGAATTAGTCCCATATTTATTTATTTGTTTGAATTACCACAAATATTAAACACCTAATCAAATACTTATTCATAATTATTCTAAATTCTGTTGTCTTGTATAGCATCATTTGAAATGGTTCTATTGCGAGTTTTTCCTTGAGCTGAATGGCTGTAGATAACGAATGTTCTGTATATGAATGCTATATAAATATCAATCAAGTACAAAAAACGGCATACATTATGTCACACAATATAAGCATGGGTATTGGATAATAAAGAACTCCTAATTATACCATAAACATCAAGACTCTCAAAATGACAAATATTAGTATGACATAATTCCAGTTAAATGACCGATCAATTCGACCCGATCGAAGAAAATTGTTACATTATTGCACCATACCTTACTTTATATTTATTCTTTATTCATTAACCCCTATAAACTCCGCTCAATCGATTAATTATTTAAGACCATTATAACCAGTGCATTAGGTACATCATTATATTATGATAAATGAACCTTTAATACATGCAGTTATAAATTATTTACAATTGTGGAGACATAGAATTGTCTAATAACGCCTGTGGTCAGTTCACGGGAATCTCTTTCACACCAATTCGTCCATATAATTTCTCTGTATCGTTTATTGTAGTCTAAAAAAGGTAATCACACACAAAACACTGAACCGAGACGCCTGAAGAGCTGGTGTGGGGCGAAGTAACTGGGTTGCTGTCTCTTCAAGAAGCTGCGTTCCCTAGTCCACCCATTTCATCACTACACCACAGTCGCCTCCCTTGGTTCCACTATCCACATCCCGTGTCCCATGGACTTATCTGCTGTGACGTGGCTGGGCTTGGTGCTGGTGGATCGTCAATGTGAGACCCGGCCACCGTGGACTGTTCACCCTCCGTCTTCCTCCTCCACCGCATGTACAATGCAATCCCTGCACAGTGGGGCAATAAAGAACATCATACATAATGCAGTCATCTAAACATCATCTTTTCATTTTTGTTTTGTTCTTGCAACAACTCACCCTCTGTCTTTGCCCTTTACCCATACACCATTTTCCATAATTTCCTCCAACATTTCCCCCAATATTGCACTTCC
The DNA here is from genome assembly GCA_019095985.1 of Streblospio benedicti. Classification (NCBI taxonomy): domain Eukaryota; kingdom Metazoa; phylum Annelida; class Polychaeta; order Spionida; family Spionidae; genus Streblospio; species Streblospio benedicti. Next base: position 59,215,091 of record CM032667.1, read on the forward strand.
CCATACACCACCATCGTCACCTGCTGTTGGCATGGCGATCAACACCGCCACGAGGGTGGTTGCGGTGGCGTAGCGCGACTCCGGGGGCAGGGAGCTGAGGGCCAGCAGGCGGGATACATCATTTCTGAAAATAGCTATACGCTTTCGATTGTTGCAGTCATCATCAGGACAAATAATGAAAAAATCAAACAGAAATGTTAAGACGGTTAACGTTTTCAATGATCTTTAGATGCGATGATGACTGTAATGGAACAAACTTTGATAACACGTTTAACTGAAACGGTAAATAATGGCAGACAAACTATAGAATACAAAAACAAACAAACAAACAAAACAAGCAAAAAAACAAACAAAACAAACGAGATGAAATTCTGCTGCGCACCTCGCGGTTGCTGGTGCTGCCGTCCGCCATCTGCGTCCCAGCCAGGCACTGACCACCGACGGCCACCCGACCCCTGCACCAGCTAAAGCTGGGGCTGGGACCAGATAAAGTAAGGTGGAACCTGTCTAATTATGTGGACACATTCGGGAGATGTGAAAGGTGCGCACAAAAGACAGTTGTCCGCTATAGGAAGGTGTCCACATGGACAGGTTCCACTGTACTCTAAAATGGTAACACCAGTTATAATTAGCGCCTCACGTATTTACCGGCATAGCGCAAGAGAGAGAGGTAGGTTTGATACAAAAAAAAGTGTTTCATGCGCGTTGCCAGTTAACGGCAATGT